>QOKR01000360.1:0-47008 GCA_016880985.1 Phytophthora idaei
GCCATCGCTTGGTGCCTGTCGAACGACAAGGTGTCGACGGTGATGATCGGTGCTAGCTCACCCGAGCAACTCAAGCAGAACCTCAAGTCCCTGGGGGTGGTCGCCAAATTGACACCCGAGGTCAAGGCCAAGATCGATGCTGTGGTACCCATTTGCGTGAAGCCGGCTGCCCCGGACATGCTGTCGGGTGTCCGTGCGCGCCACTTGTGAACTGGATGCATTGTGAAAGAAATCTAACGTTAGCAGAATAGTTAAGGGACAGCAATGTACCTAGTTGACGAAACCCACGAATCCAGTATCCGTTAAAATATTTTAATTGATCAGCATCGTCCTCACAAATTGCGCGACAGGAACATCTACATTTTGTGTTCAAAGCTGAGAAGCGAAATGTTTTCACAATCTTCGAAAATATTTGTACCCATGAACAGAAACATGTTGGCTGGTTAAAATGATTTAGTGTAAGAACCAAGTAGATATTGTACAATAGGCCACAGGCTAAAAATGTGAAATATTCGTAAATTATGTATATGTACCTTGGGTACCAGTGTTATTTACGATACAATACTATATGGCACAAACAATACCGTTTCTGATTTATAATAATTCTAAGATGCGATATTTTGGGATCTAACTCTATCACTCTTAATGCAGCCAGCTTGCATCAGTAAACATCAGATATACATAACAAGGTAGTATCATTCCGAAAAAAATATACTTGAAACAAGTGAGAGATCGTATTATCTATGAAGTATGCGAAATTCGCAAAATCCCAGTCAGTTACTTTCGGGCCCTCAATGACAGGGTCTTGCTCCACTTCAAATCTGACACTCAGGATGCTCAGCACCGCCACCCAAGTCATCGAGCGCCATAACCGCCAGTGGGAGGACGATACCTCAAACCTTGTCGCGAGCCACGAAAACTTTGGCGATGTTGCTCGCCACGTCGGGCTCCGATTCCCCCATCCTCGCCGAGTATACAGCTTTAGGTGGAGACGACACACTCAAGGGCATGACCAGCTTCTCTGCTCCCGAGCTGGATGTGCTCTGGGCACTCGCCGAGCCTGTTGTAATGATTACAAGCCTTCTGTGTTCGAGAAAGACGCGCTGTTCATTACGCTGCCAGTGTTAAAGCATTACGACACGTGGCAGAAGCATGTGATTGGCTTCAACATCGGCATGTCTACGCTAGAGAAGATGGTCCCTCGTGTTATCCAGACTGTCGAGCCCGTGTTGTACGTCCAGCTGGTCAGGCGCCAAGATGTCGGAGCATATGGAAGCTGACAACACCTTCACCAACTATCCGCATGCTCTCTACGCGACCGAGGTCAAGTTCCAGACGGCTTATCGACCCGGTGGCCGCTTTACGAAGCAGAAGGTTTACTTCTCGGCGAAGCACAAGCTGTATGGCTTCAAGATCGAGCGCTCTGTCGCGCCACCAGGTGTTGCAGTTGACGTTTCCGATCACTCGCCTGGATCTACGTCGGACCTAGCGATGATGCTCGACCGACTTTCCATCCACCACCAGATGCTACGCAAGGAGGACGGGTCGACTCCTGAAATAGGAGGTGAACCGACTCATTTTCCTCAAATGTGGGCTGCATTGGTGGACAAGGGATACCAAGCTGCTGGTCGAGTGCTACGAACTATTCAACAAAGAAGCAGCCGCGGGGCGGCACCCTCGACCGCGACGACATTGCCCGCAATAGAGCCGCTTCGGCAGATCGAGTTCTCGTCGATGACTTTTTCGGTCGAATGTGCATGCTTTGGAAAGCAACCTACGCTACCTTCAAGTGGAACGAGAATCGATTCGATAGTGTCGCTCGGCTTTGTGCAGCTCTTACAAACTTTCACGTAGGCTTAATGCCTCTGCGAGCTCGCGACAGCGACCATTACGATATGGTATTGTCAAATAACAGTCAATGGGTGAGCGTGTTCGGACGTAACGTGCCAGGGCCCAGCGTCAGTATCGGATGCTCCAGCAGCTGCGTTCCCGCCCTTCTCCATACAGCACTCGTCTGTCTGTGTCTCAGAGCGAGACCCAGTACGAATCGGACGATTCGTTCTTTTTGAGTTGTACGACGGCTGCTTTTAGCCCCAATATGCTTGCTCCTGGCTTACCAAGTCAATAGATATTTGAGCTGTGGTTTTTTTGCTCTTACTCTATGCTTGACTTGCCGTCAAAATGGATGTAGTCTGACTCCGTGCAGCTAGACAGGATTAGGCAGCTACTTCATTGCGGTTAACAACCACGGAAGTCGCTTATGCCAGATGCCCACCACTCTTAAACTCCACAATGCACTACTAGGGTTGGAATGTGACGTTCACAGTGCTTCGGCCTGTCACCCCCTTGGCTAATTGATGGCAAGTTGGAAAGTGAGAAGAAAACCACCCGAGGCGGCTGCACTTGAAGACTACCCGGTTTTTATGTAGGCAGAACCCAGGTGATATTAAAGCAGACTGACTCTTGTCTGAATCCTGTGAAATTATTGTTTTGGACCACAAATGTAGCCAACTGTTTTTCATAGGATCGTATTTTTCCCAAAAGTAATACACTAACTCGAAATTTGCCACGAGATGCAAATCTATTGGAAATGGCAGTTGTAATGCGATATAGAAGCATCCGCTATCCGAAAAATCACGTTGTCCGCAAAAAAGGGGTTTTACGGTATTTGAGATCTCATACGTCATATCCCATAATCTTGAAGTTGTAGTGTTGTAAATTGAACACGAGATGTACATGTACCGACGACTCTATGTACACTCCAAATGTATTTCAAAGTACGAAAAAATGGTGAAAAACATTTCATTAGCGCCATCGTACTACCTACATTTCACTCTTCAACAGCTAACGTGTCAATGTCTCGGCTTGAATCCACTACATGACGCACCACAGGGATTTCCTCGAGAAGCTGGTTGAACAGCTCCCAATCCGGTTCTGTGTCGAGCAGTGACTGTTCGGTGCCACTAACATGTGTCGACATCTGTTGCTTAAGAATGATTTTGGCCTTGCAAAACGCACTCGCAACGACAGGCGGGGGAAGTGATTTCCATGCTGCTTTCGTCCACATTATCATCTCATGTCTGCTAGGTGGCTTAAGCTTGAACGGAATCGAAGTCCGGTTGCTTCTCAGCTGCAGCAACATAAAAGTAACCCAATTCTTTCGCATCATGTCCTTCAGTGGCTTGTTTCACGAGATATCGGCCGGCTGACAGGCAAAATGTATACCCGGCTGGTATACACATAAGCTTCACGTTCAACAGCTGTGCGAATATTTGTACATCTTTTCTCCAGTGACTCGAAAAACGTCAAGAAGCAGCACCACAGGCACGTGCATGTCGCGCCGATGCAGGAAGTGATAAATTAGAAATTGAATCGTCATTTCACCATTCCACCACCCCGCATCATTTCAATAAACTTGTACACCGGTTTGCTTCCCGCGGAGCTCACGCCAAAGTTGCGCACCAAATCCATGTTGGGAAGTAGTGTTTTCCCAGGCCCGTTCCGGTATCTTCGATGGTTTGGTTTTAAAAACCACGAACGGGTCGTATTTCTGACTACTGCTGTCTCCCAATAGCATCAGAGTGACGCGTTCTTTATCTTTACCGGCACTATTCATCCAAACTGTTTTTTCACCGGTCGAAGCGATAGTTTGAGTGGGTAAATATTCATAGATTATTGCTGCGAAGGAAAAATAAAATATAGTTAGTAGATAGAATAATTAGAGCGAAATATAAGCACAACAGAAATTAGAAAAATGGTCCTACCAGTCTGATCAGCATTAAAAACTCGATCTACCCCCCCCCAATTCCACCATTTTATCCCGAACCTTTCTTCCAAACTTCTCTGCCTCCGCGGCCGCATCTTCAGGTGTTTTCTGGCTCTGCCGCGTTTGCCGCCGGATAGAAAGTCGGTTCCGTCGCAGAAAAGATAGCAACCACGTTTTACAAGCTGCGAACTTCGCCTCAGGAAGCCCCGCACTCTCATGGCAGTCTTTGGTATGTATACGAACCATAGTTCCAGTCACGGGGATATCTTCTTTCCTCAGGGAGTTGATCCAAATCACCAGTTGCTCCTCAAATTCGGGCGGCAGCGTTGCTGACATCCCGAATTGTCTGTCCTTGCATTGTGACCCACAGCCAGTTTCGCACTTGTCGATAATAAGAGCTCGATGGTTTAACCAGTTGTATACTTGCCTCTTCGTTACTTTAACATTGTCTGCCGCGAGAGAAGGATAGAAGTAGCTGATAGTGGTGTGTGCATTTTTTCCCTTGAGATAACGGCATCGTAGAACTCGATCACGTCGAGCTTGTGGCGATACGAAACCGCCACCCTTTTAAACTGCTTAGGTAGCTTTCCGGTCCCAGTCGTTCGCGTCCTCCCTTGTTGCTGACCTGGCGTCCGCGCCATAACTTTTTTCGGGCTTGGAGTGCGCGCCATGGCGATTTTCTTGCAATGAATGGCTCCCCGCTGATGCACTCGCCGTATTTATACGCTACGTCTTATGAGATCTCAACTGATGAGCTGTAAGATTATCGAATTGTGATTGGCCAAAGCAAGGTATGTAGTAAGAGATCTCTCTGTAGTATGAGATCTCAAATACGGTATGCGAAATTGTGCACCATACGCCAAGACAAACATGTCGAGACTGTTATCTGTTGTGCCTTTCATTAATTTGTCAACCGCTTTTGGTCAAAAATCGGACTTTAGGGCATCTCCACCGGTAGTAGTACAGTCGGATTAATTATCGGAAGTACGTCCTGCAACGTTAAAGTCAGGAGGTGAAATGCTGCGGTGGGACTTAGCCGAACTGATGCCTGCAATTTAAGGTCCGTGTGCGGAGCACGCGGGCTTAAACCCACCACGCGTTGCAATAAACTCGTTAACGTTGTGCTAAGATCTGTTGTGTTGTCGTAAATAACGTTGCAGGAACGCTATCTCATTATATGCAACGAAAATCGGAGATGCTCTGAAAGGGTTTACGCATAATTTTGCTCAACTACCAGTGGAGATGCTCTATAATAAGGCATCTCCACCGGTAGTTAAGTAAACCTAAACGAAAATCCTTTCCGGACCAAAACTACAAAATCGTGCAGGACTGACTAACTCTTACGCATACGCACAGTCAGAAAGTACAGGGTTCTGGCCAAACTAAGCCGTTCGAACCGACCCTCGCTGGAGGGAGGGACCAGTCCTGGATTCCTGCCTGAAGAACAAGCCCCCTCCAGCATCAAAGCTCTCGTGTGCTCCTATGCCTACTTTTCCCTATCAGTTCTGTTAAAGTAGGTGGACCGGAACAGTTAGGGCCTTGTTAGACCGCAGATCCTGCGCCGTCTCCCCGCGAATAAGGCGGATAAACTATGGGAAATCCTACTTTGACCTTCGTAACAGCTCGCTATATGCGAATTGTTTAGCACGATCAATCTCAAACTTCTGCAACCTATTCGACATTTCCCATTGCCGACTTGGCACGGGACGCACGATATTGTACTGATCCATGACCCAAAGCAAATTTGTCTTGGCCGATCCCCGTTGAAGTGCGCAGAGCTTCTCTCGCACCCGTAACGACAGTAAAAACACTCCGTTGTTGTGCGTTAAGGCAATCTCGCAGTTGCTCGGTCAGACCTCGACGCGAGTTTGAAGGTAATAGCGTCAGGGTGACTGCACTCGATCCAACTTGTCTCTGACTGCACACCTTCGCCTCGAACGTGATTAGGATCCCAATCAAAGTTATGCTCTTGCTTAGGATCATGTTGCCGCTGGTCCACTCCGTTTCCAACGGGGTCCAACGTCTCGTGAGGATCTACTACCTGCCTGCATTCACCTTGCAGCGACTGCACAACGCCATGGACGTGGTTTGAAACCTCGTACGGCCAATCGACCTGCCTGCAACGGTTTCGCAGCGGCTTCACAACGCCACAAACGGGGTTTATCACCTCGTAAGGGCAGACTACCTGCCTGCAATCATCATGCAGCGGCGCTACAACGTCTTGAACATGATTGTACTCTACGTTACGGCAAACCGCCTACCTGCACTCCTCACGCAGCGGCACACCCGCTCTCTCAAATGAACGGAACGCTCGGAACAACTGGTAGTAGCAATCACGAAGGATGTTTTGCAGACAACTTCCGCGGCATCGACGCAGATACTGCAGTTAGGTGGAGATTTTCCTGCGCGTTCCTCTCAAATAAAATATTGATTTTTGGACCATTTGCTCAATTTTTGATGCACAAAATAGGGGTCACTCCGGAATTTGCGCTTCAACTCTTCTCGTTTTCCTCAATATAATGTGGCGATCGTGGCTACGTTCTCCACTTCCCGCGGCGGCGCTGGCCGCCGGCTTGTCAGCATTCTCGTACTCGTCCCTCAGCGAGCCCGTGCCGCCGCCGTCTGACTTCCCGCTGGGCTCTCCGCCCGCCTCCGCACCTTCACCCGGCGGGGACAAGCTGCGGCTGACTCGCCGCTTTACACGCCGCAAGCAGACAAAGCACCATCGCTACGTAATTGTGGGCTCGGGCACAGCCGCCAACGCCGCCATCGAGGCCATCCGCCAGGAAGACGCCAGCGCCGACATCCTCGTGCTCAGCGACGAGAACGCGCTTCCCCGTCTCGACTTTGGCTCACAGCAGCCCGAGGACGAAGACGCCGAGGCCGACGAGCCGCCGCTGGCGCCTGCGCTGCTGGAGAGTTACAACGAATGGCGTCGCCATCTGAGCGCGCGCTTCGAGGACGACGTGGCCTCGTCCGTCGGGCCGCCGCCGCTCACACTGCTGCTGGATAAGCGGCCGCTCGAGTTCGACGTGGAAAAGAACCGCGTGCTGCTCGGAGACGGCACCGAAGTGCGTTACGAGCGCTGCCTCGTGGCGTCGGCCGGCCGGCCGCGTCATTTCTACGTGCTGGACAGCGATCGCGTGTCGTACGCGCTCAAAGACCGCGTCAACACGTGCACGACGCGCGCGGACTTTGTGCGGCTGGATCAGCTGGCGGCCGGAGGGTCCGAGGAAGGCGGCGGAGACGTGCAGAGTGTGTTGGTCATCGGCGCGGGCTTTTTGGGCTGTGAAGTGGCCTGCGCGCTGGCCACAGACCCGCGGAACGACCACATGAAGACCAAACTGGTGTTCGTGGAACAGGCGCCCGCGGCCAGGACGCTGCCGCCGTATCTGGCCGAGGAACTGGCTCGTCGACTCAGTCGCGCTGGGGTGGACGTGGTGCCCGACCGACTGGTGACGAGTCTGCGTCCGAGCATGGACGACGACGACAACGAGAGCGACAGCGGCGTGACCGTCGGCGTGCTGGGCAAGGACAAACCCGAGGCGGCTCTGGACGCCGACTACGTCGTGCTGGCTTCCACCCACACAGACCCATCGCCGACGCTGCGCATGGGACGCGCGACTCGCGCGGGCGGCGGCCTGGAGCGGGACGAGAAGAACGGCGGGCTCGTGGTCAACGCGCAGCTGGAGGCCGTTTCCGGCCTGTTCGTCGCTGGCAACGCGGCTAGTTACTACGACCCGTACCTGGGGCGACGGCGCGTGGACAGATACGACCACGCAGTGAACAGCGGACTCACGGCTGGTCGTAATATGGCCAGGTCGCTTCTGGGCGCTGGGAAGATGAAGACGTACCGCCACCAGCCTTTGTTCCGCAGCCATCTGACGGGCGTGGGCGTGTTGATTGAAGGTATTGGGGAAGTAGACTCGTCGCTACGAACGGTGGGCGTGTGGGTGCAGCCGCCTAATATCAGCGCGAGTCCCAACGGCGGACGAGGAATGCCGTACGAACGTGGCGTCGTGTACTACCTCAAGGGCAACAAGATCATGGGCATCGTACTATGGAACGCGTCGGATGTGCTGGAGAGCGCGCGCCAGTTGATGCTCTCCCGGCCGGAGATCCGAGACAACGTGGTGGAGGAACTCAAGCACACCATCTCACTCGCGCCGAACGAGTGGCTGCACGTCGTGTCCACGTAGTAATGTCCAGGAAGTGGCGATGAAAAATCAATTAAAAGGTTGACAAAGGCTCAGCCGTCTTGCCCCCAGTTTGGTCGTCTAACCGTTGCAAGACTGGTTGTCTTTTGGGTTGGTATGTTTAGAGCGGCGTCTTCCCAGCAGATGACGAAGAGCTCGAGGGTCTATGTGGGTGATGTGGAGGCTAGCAGCTCAACTACGACGAGCGCTGCGGAGCGGAAGGCCAAGAGGAAGTTGGTGTCTAGACTATCGCACGACATCTCGACGGAGCAGTTGTTTACCGATGAACTCATCGACGGGAAGGTGGCAGACGGGAACGACTCGGGCACTGACAGCGACGGTCACGCCTCGAATGCTGCTGGAGAAGACATAAGGGCGGCCAAGCAGGGAGTAATGTATCGTATTGAGTCGCACTCGGCGTTGAGCTCACTGGAGGCAAAGCACCTGCCGTCGACGGACATGAGTCTCACTGGATCGGTGGAGCCGCGACCGACCGCCTGGACGCACAAGCTTGCTCCGCTCCCTGGGAGTCCCACAGCCCGCAATGCTGAAGCTGCCACTGGCTCGAGTTTCCACCCGTCCACGCTGCCCACGACACCGGAGGAAACGCCAACGCAGCAGTCTCGAGTGTGTGTGCAGTGCAGCAAGAGTCGAGAGATGCCACCGATGCATTGTGCTGCGTATAACGGACACGTGTCCTGCCTCGAGCTTGTCCTGCAAAAAGCCGACACTGAGACGGAAGATCAAGGCAGGAAGAGGACAAACTGGCTGGACAAGAAGCAGCGGACGCCTCTCTTCTACGCGTGTGCAGCGAATCGCCTCGAGTGTTGCGCTCTCTTGGCTCGTGTACGTCGCGTGTGGCTGAACACGCCAGACCGGCAGATGGATACACCCGTCCACGTTTGCTGCTTCTTCGGCTGGCACCAATGCCTGCAGCTCATGTTAGACGCCGGCGCTGATCCACACGGACGCAACGCGAAAGGCTTCAAGCCGTCCCACTTGGCAGCCTCACCCGAGTGTCTTGAGGCTCTGCTGGCCTTCGGAGACGACCTGCTTCAAGGCGACAAACTGGGTCGCTCGCCTCTCTTCGTCGCCTGTGCTCGTGATCGGGTGTCGTGCGTTGAGTTCCTCTGTGCGTGGAACAACCAGTCGCGTTCCTGGATGTTGGAGCTCGAGGATCAACGTGGTGATCGCGCTATCCACGCAGCGGCATGCAATGGCAGCACTGGGTCTCTGGCTGTGCTGCTGCGTTACGGTGCGGATCCACTGACGACCAACGCGAAGGGCATGAGTCCGAAGGATTTGGCTGTAGCCAACAAGCATCCAGACTGTGAAGCTCTGCTAGTTCAGGCTGAGAATGAACTCGCAGCAAGCGCAGGGACCTCGTGGCTGGCCCCTGCAAACGCAGTCGAGAGTGCAGATAACTATGGCGACTCGAAAGCCGAAGGTGACTGGATCCAGTGCTGGGATAGCGACAGCGGCCAAGTCTTTTACTACAACAACCTCACGGGGAAATGCCAATGGGAGGCTCCTCCTGGTTTCGAGACTTCTCCCCAGCAAGGGGCCACTAGCCAATACGAGCAGTACTCGGAGCCGTCTGGAGAAGCAGAAGACGGGAATGAAGAGTACGTGTGGGTCAAAAAGAAGAAGCAAACGGTCTGTGTCGTTACTGGCCATGAGACGGAGTGGACGGCAGTGCAGGATCCGGTCTCGCGAGCGATCTACTACAAGAACACGCGAACGGGCCAGTCTCAGTGGGAAGAACCCGACGCGGTTCGGGAGCTTGCGAGTGCTGCTGGAGCGCGTACGTCACAAGAAGCGTCGCGGGTGTGGGAAGGTCTTGATAAGTCTCGTTCGACGCTGGCTGCCGCTATAGCACGTGAGAAACGAAGACAGCTGGAGGCTCATGAGCAGACTCTGCTGCAGGCGAGGCTGTACGTGCAGCAACGTCGCGAGGATATCGCGAAACGCGAGGAACAGGCTCGTTTGGCGCAGCTGCTTCCCCGCTCGTCTTTCGTGCGCCGTAAGAAGCAGTCCATGATGATGAAGGTGACGACACACAACCGCCAAGCCACCGACACGACTGCGAGAGTTATAGGCAAGAGACAATCGAGTCTTGACGAGGTTCTGAACGAGAATGATGACACCAATGGAGAAAGCGAAGAAGAAGGAGGAGGAGCTGAAGCTCGACTGGAGGAGATCTGCTCCAACGAACCTGCTCTGGATATGTTCTTAAGCACTTACTTGAAGCTTCGTGGCGTACGTGACCTACAGGTCCTCACGACGGAGAAGCGCTTGAGTAATTGTCTGTTCCACTACTTCGTGGCGCTGGTGGACCCAGTGCACCAACGTGGCATAAGTAAAAGTCAATTCCGCGTCGTGCTGCGAGATATGAACGTGATTCCAGGTGGGACGCCAGCTTCTTCTTCTTCTTCTTTGGTCTCATCTCGAACTGGTTCTAGCATACCACCACTCAAGCTCCACGTGACGGACCTCATCTTCTCTCAAGCTGAACGCACCATAGCACAGGAAGGATCACCGACTCACGCGTCGAGGATGGCTCATCGTCAGACAACGCCACTAGCTGACACCCACTTGAATCTGAATGGATTCACAGCGGCCATGCTAATTGTTCGTGAACGGGTCGTGGCACAGGCAGAGCAGTCGATGCAGCAAGCAGGTGGAGAGATCGACGACGATGAGGAATGGTTCATGCTGCGCTATCTCGTGCCATTGTCGCTGCGTCTTGGAGCGCGGCTTCTGACCCAGATCCGTCGCTGTAAAGAGCTGGATCTCCAGCTTTCGAGCTCGCAGGAACCTACTGCGGTGGCTGCACGTCAACTGCTAGCTGCCAATCGAGCAGCTGTGCAATTGCTGCATCGCCACTACTCTCGACGCGAGCTTCACGCGGACATTGACGGCGGTACGCCGATTCTTTCGACTCCTAAAGCCTCAGCAGCTCCCCGTCGACTGGCCATCCTCACGTTCCGAGGGTTATCCATGTTCACGAGTGATTTCAATCTCCTAGCGCCAAGTTCTGGTCTCCCGGCGCTGCATTTTCTACTGGAGGCAGTCAACTGGATCTCTGGCAGTGCTCATACTGAAGTGGTTTCCTTTGAGAAGTTCCAGTTGCTGTTGGTGATACTGGCCGTGCTCCCGTTATCAGCACCCAATGCCAATCTCTGGGCTTCTAGAACTGGAGAGAGCGACAGTTCTGGGGCTTGTCAAACTGGTTCTCGTCCTCTTGTCGAACCGTTGACTGCGTTCTTCAAGAAACTGGCAGCCAGTCCAGCGCTAGTTCGAGTCGCAGCGGAGTCGAACGTTGGCGCCAACGAGGAAGGCTCTGATGAGTCAGGACCAACGTTGACAACTACATGTAGCAACCCGCAGTCTCTCTTCGTTCTTGCTGTGTCTTCCAATGGAGGGAACGTGTCGAACAACCAAGAGTAAACCTCACAACTACCAAGTCCTGCCCAAGAAGCTGGTCGAACTCTTTGTTCCTCGATTGAAAGTTTCAATTCATTTCAATTTGACTTGTATAGATAGTGGCTAACACCAGTATTCCTCATTCTTGTTCGGCTTCATTTGCCTCACGGCTGAGCAGACGACGACTTGGACAAGATTGGAGAGCTGTGACTATGACTCAAGTGCATCGTCTTCTCTGTCGTCTTCTTGGAGTAGTGGTAGGTGGACTCGGCCATGACTTGCAGCGCTGACATTCTCGCCCAGAGCGGCATTGAACTGTCAGTTTCGGGGTCGAGGTCTTCGAGCGTCATGCGCCTTTGCGTTGGTGTCAAGGGATAGTTGGGTTCATCTTCACTGCCAGTCAGCTCGTCCCAGCGATCTTCTTGCTGCTCGGTGGGGCCCTTGGAGTCCTTCAGCAAGCTATCCAACGCCTGTAGATACTGTCTTGTCACTGTTTCTTCGGCCTCGTCGTCTCTCATCCGTGCTGGGCCGACAGAAGCCGCGAAGTTGACCATCGGGTGGCTAGACAACGGGTCCTTCGTCACTGGTGGGCCTGCTGAAGCAGACAAGTCGACTCTAGGATGCTGTGTCACCACATTGAACGCACGGTTGCGGTATCTGGCACTTCTCGGCGACGTGAGAGCGCCGTATTGACCCGCTCGGATCTCCTGACGGCGATGGCCAGTGGGTCCTCCTCGGTCGTGCGCGAGATGCAAGGCGTGCAGAGCTCCACCGCGACCAAGTGGGTCTCGTTACTCCCGAAGGCGCCGGGGAAGAGCAACTTCTGGGTCACACTGCAGCGTGAACACATGCGGACGCCGCACATCTCGCACATGGAGGGCGAACTGAAGGCGCGGTCCAGGCCTTTCGTACACAGCGGACAGAGGGACGGAGAGACCGACGCTCCAGCTGGAGGCAGCTTGCGTTTGTGCTGCAGACGCCACACGAGTTTCCTGCGCTGTGCACAGACGCTTGCTTTCCAGAAGTACGTGAGTCCATTGGCAGTGGAGAGCAGTGCTAGACTGTCCAGTACTCGACCCTGTGCCGCTACTCGTCCGGTCATGAAAACGTCCACGAGGTTCGAGTCGTTCTCTCGTTGTCGCAGCAGGACACAGGACGACACTCTCGCTCTCACGAGGCCCAGCTCCTTCCGCAGTTCTGGATACTGCGGCAGATTCACCGAGTGGATGAGGAAGTGGCCGAGCTTGGAGCCGTCCGCGCGGGTCTTGAGACCAGTGTGCTCTACGTACACAATGTCTCGAGGCAACACGACGGCCCCCATGGCGGCAGGATGGGCCTTGACCAGCCACTTCAAGCCTAGGAACCGGAACGGATGGACGATGGTCGGCCCTTTAAGTTCCTGTAGCACCTGTGCGTCCACCACCTCGTCGTCTGAGATGACGGCTTTGGCCATCACGTGGGCGGCTGTGGGAGTGTGGATACCGTACACGACGTCCTCCAGTGTCCCCTCCTGAGTACCGACTGCCAACAATTGGGGCAACGGCCAGTCCTCGTCGCTCTGAGGTCCGAGGACACTGCTGGACGGCCCGACCGGGCTCTTAATTTGGCTGCGGCTGTGGCACTGGCGGTGGAACGCGGCGCTGGAGCGTTCGCGGAAGACGGTGATACACTCGCGCGTCTTGAGCGGCTTCCAGCGGCGCTTGTCCACCTCGGAATTGCCCCGCTGCACATGCTGGTCCAGCTGACGTTCGGCCAATGCGAGCTGCCGGTCCGCCAACGTCTCCAGCGCTTCTTGTTCCTGCACGGATAACGGCGCGGGCGGAAAAGCCTCGCGCGACAGCGGGAACTTCTTCATTTGCGACCCAAGAGCGATAAGGACGGAGTCGTGACTCTCGCTTCGACGTGCGCGGCAGGCGGCGGAGCGAAGAGTGGCGTCAACAGGTCCCGGCGCGGCTTTCAAACACTTTCGAACAGCTGGAACCTGCGCATGTACACTTGAAGTTCGTCTGCTCGTCACGTCACGATCGAGATGCAAATGTCGAGCGTAATGCGTGTGTGTGTGATTCTCGATCGATCTCCGTCGTTGCCAGCAACAAGAGCTCAGTGCAGATATCCATATACATGTACGCGCAGCAACATTGGCCGTCGCGGGCGCTAGCTAGACCGCCCCCGGTTTTCTAGCTGTGGCAGTCTCTTGGGTCGAGGTGATTGCTGGCAGTGTGGAACGTCCATAGAGAATGGCGAAACGCCATTTAGAGCCACGAGTGGGACGGCAGGGAAAGACTGCGCGGCGTCTGCAGCGAGTGCCGCGGCCGCAGTACGCGCTGGATTCACGCGTGCAGCGGTCTTTCCGAGACGGAGATCGCGGCCTGGATGGTTTTCAGAAGGCGAGCCGCTGCGGGAAGGGATGGTGACAAGGGCGGACCATGGTCTGGTGACGTGCGACGTTGGCGCTGCTCTCCAATTTGGAGTCCAAGGGCATCGCAGACTGCAGTGCCTTTGGCAATGCGCCTCACAAGCTGCTATGCTAGAGCTGTTCAAGACCAATGGATATCCTCACGACACTTTTGCCATGTGTCGGTGGAGAACGCCAAAGCAGCAAGCTTTGACTCTTGTACATGTATCCGACATCCTGGTGTCGTTTGACAAGCACTTCAACGACTAACAAGAGAATTGATTGGAGAGCACCTTTTTACCGGTGGCGTCAGGCCCGGGTACAGGTCAGTAGCCATAGTCTACTACATGTACAAGCGAACAAATTGGCGCATCTAGTATCATTAAGAGCTCTCCTGCCGTTGAGAAAGCGCTTAATCCAGGTCACCCGTCGTGATGCACACTGACTGTGAATGCAACGGCACGCCGCCGCACTGTATCGACTGTGTGTTCCGCCGCGTGAGCTGATAAACGTTCTCGGCGTTCTGCCGCAGCACCTCCATGCGCCGCATGAGCTCGCGCTGGTGTCGAAGCTGACTGTTCATCGCCGAAGCGCTGGGTTTGGGCGGCATCGAACACGCGAGCGGGTCTACAGGTTCGAACTCAGGCAGATCCGAGAACGCATTGGACAATTGAATCTTCCTTCGACCCGCCTCGTTCTCATAGAAGTCTTCGTCCAAGTAGTCGCTGCTGGAGCTCACCACGCTGAGGCTGGACGTCAAATCCAGCTCACAAAGCATCTCGATCTCCACCTTCTCGCGCGACACGGGCGGGTGGGTCACAGATCGCCTCCGGACTGGTACGGTCGGGCTGTCGATATCCAGACTTCTCCGTCGAGAGGACAGCTCCTCCACGGGGGTCTCAAGACGCGAGTAGTTCGACGACGACAACGCTGTATTGTTACTGGAGAGAGTCGAGCTGGTTAGGAATCGCTTGAGCTGATTACCGGTAGAGACCAAGTTGTTCATAGTGTTTGACGTGTTCTTCTTGATCGAGGACTGGGCAGCCAACTCGGAACGAGCAACGTCGGCGGCGCTGTAAGCTGAGGCTTTCGCGATACACGTCGTGCAGAAGATAGTGTTCTGCTGCTTCAGCTCCTTTGGACGGGCGACGCGGTAGCTCAGTCGTCGGGTTACGCGGCACCGAGAGCAAACGGCTTCAGAGCAGAGCTCACAACAAGCGACACTGCGGAACAAGTGCAAGGTGGTGGCGCACACGGCGCACGGTTTCGAGGACCCATTCAATTTCGCTGACTTAACACTGCTTCGGCTACTAACGTGGCCGGCATCGCTGGTTCTGTTCAGCGTCCCCGCACGCCTGAATTGCTCCTGCTCCAGCATGTACTCGAGCTTCTTGCTGTGCGAGCACTCGACGGCTTGGCTGAACTTTAGAAGAGCGCTGACGGTCGATGCGATGGCAACGGCGCCAGGCATGTGGCCGCTCGGGTCCACGAGGCCTTTCATGTACACGTCGACCGTGCTGTTCGGCAGCTGGCGGAAAAGGTGGCAGGACACGACGCGCGCCCGCAGCACCTGGTACTTGTCCGACAGCTCACCGAGGCCTGGAAGATCGACGGAGTGCATGATGTGGTAGCCTACGCGCTCGCCGTTCGGGCGATCGACAACGCCTGAAGCCTCCACGAACACGAAGTCGCGCTTCGATGTGATCTTCGTCAATTCCAGCACGTGCCACTTGACGCTGCAGAACTGGAACGGCTTGTCGGATGTCGGGGATTGAATGCAGTGGAGCAGCTCGGAGTCCAGAAGCTCCTCGTTGGTGTACGATGCCCGGATAAAGGTAGACGTCGCATCCGTAGCGAGCAGTCCGTACATGACATCGTCAAGTGTGCCAACCATCGTGCCGACGGTAACCAGGTTTGGTGCGCGCCAGTGCGACTCGCCGTGGCCGTTGCGAGCTGTGTACGCATACGAAACCGACCTCGCTGATGATACCAGGGACGATGAGTTTGTGCATGCCGGACTGGGGTGTGATGCCGGGGTTACACCTTCAGGTGAGACTCCAGGTCGCCGACGGTAGCAGGTGAGGTTCTCGACCTTCTTGACGACCTTGTACTGTGACCGTGGCAACAATCGCCGCTGTTTCTGCTGGTGGGGTTCGTACTCCGATAGGGTCTCTGATAGCGTTTACTGGACGACCAGCTCGATCTGTTCGGCCTGCGCTTCGGACAGCGCGGGGTAGTCGCCGAATGGCACATGGGGCAATGGGAACTTCATCTCGCTGATGAGGTCTCGAGTGAATTGGGTGTGTGCTGGCACTTGTGCGCAAGCGAGATAATTGTGTAATGAAGCGAACGTCCTACCCCGTGACGCTGGCTGCAACCAAGGACATTCGGTGCGCCACATGCACTTACTCATGCAAGCTGTTTGCGTCCAGGGCTGGCAGATTTTGAGTTCGCCCCAGTAACATGGCAAGCCTGGTCAACTCTCCACCACCGACGGCGCTGCGCCATGTGGCACCGAAATGAACACGGCGAAAGCGGCAAGGTCGAGATGACAGCGGGCAAAAGAGAACCACGGTTCAAAAGCTTTTTTCGTGGCTTTCAGGCCATCGCGGCTCCATTCGGCCACGGTCCTCGCGAGACAGCGCTCAAGCGCCGATCCAACTGTCGCGAGTAGGAACGGCTGGCTGCGGTGCAAAATTGACAAGTGTCCCCCCAATCAAGATAAGAGACCACGTGAAAGTGGATTCTTCGCATCGAAACGACAGAGCAAAGTGCCACTGACCAGCGCTAAATGAGACTTTGGCGGACGTGTGCGCTTTACATACCTCGGTGGAGCCACTATACTGTACTTGTCCGTCTTCAACATCAAGCGTCGACATCAAACTGAGCCCAACAACTTCGCCAGGGCACTGTACTCCTACACCGACACGAAATATCCACTCGCTGCTCATGCACTCTTGTACAAGAAGCAGCAGAGTTGTACGACAGTAGGTGGGCAACGATTGTCTTGGCGACAGGAGTGAGATAAGCCGCTGCAGCTACACCCGTTGCCCTGCACGCTTGTGTGAGGTGTACGCGGGGTGGAATAAGGTTGGGCAAAAGCTGTTTGTGCTGCCTCCACTCGAGCCTGCAGCACGACCCACACGACAAGCTCCAGCTGCGAGCGAGTGGCTTATTTCGCCACGTTCACTCGACGCGTTGATGATCGATCTATTACTGCTCCTACCAGCATAGCCTGCTGTCAATTAGAACGCATGTGTGAATATTTCCACCCTAAATGGTTCAGTTTGAGTACTTGGTCAGCATGAAACGTAAGTAGCAAAGCAAATATATGTTTTATTCGGGAATGCTTCGTTCACTAGGGCCTCAATCTCCAGCTCCACGATAAATATCACAGCTCATAATGGTGCCTACTTGTCAATGCCGACGGTCATGGCACGCGTCGAGCGCAGACCCACCACGTTGAAGGCGAACGGCTGCGAGAATGTCCGTACGCCGCGGAGGTTTCCGGTCGTGCCGTCGGGCGACGCCTTGGACATGCGGCCACTGTCGCGCTCCTTGAAGGCCGCCTCCGTGTTGGCTCGCGCAACCTGGTACGTCGACTCTACCACATTGTGCAGGTCCTGCATCTGCTGGAAGAGCTGGTTCTGGTAGTTCGCTTCGCCGCCGGAGGACGGGACCGTCGTGTGTGCACGGTGCAGACGCGGCTTGGGCTCGTCACTCACAGGCTCGGGCTTGGGCTTTTGCATCTCGTACTGGGACAGCATCATGGCGTGCACCTCAGCGATGGGGGCGGCTTCCACCACCTCCACGTCTTCAGCCACGGCCTCATCTTGCTGGTCGTCATTTTCGTGGGCCGGCACTGCCATCACCACGGACTTCTCCATGGTTTCTGCGGGCTGTTCCGTCTCCTTGCTGTCTTCCTCAGTGAGCTGATGGTCCTCCGTTTCTGCTTGTGAAAGCTCGGGAGACTTCTCCTCAGGCTTGTGAGACTCAAAGTGCTCAGTCGAGTTCTCCTCTTCCTTGGACTTCTGCTCCCCATTCCCCTCCTCGTCACTGTCTTCGTCCTCTTCCACTTCGACGATTGGAGACTCGCGCTGAGACTGCGGCGCGTCACTCGTGGGAGTCTCACACGCCGCGTAGTCATCGTCCAGCACAGCCACCGACGAAGCGTAACTCGAGCGTCCCTCGCCTTCGTCGCCGCTCTCAAACCCTCCATAGTCTTCTGACTCAAAGTCCTCGTTCTCAAGCTCGTCCACAAGGTCCTGCTCCCCCACCGACAAGACGTAGTCCAGGTGACGCAGACTGCGGATGGTCATGGTCATGCGGTGATCGAGCACTACAGGCTCCTCTCCTTCCGTTTTGCTCTTTTCAACAGCAGCCGCGTTCTTGTTACTGTTGCTGTCCCTGCCGAGGTCCGCGAGCGATAGCGCGTCGTTCGTCAGCGTACCGCTCGACAAAGGACCAGCGCTCATGCTGAGCGTGTTGAGCGAGAAGTTCTTGGACAACCGACCGCCCGAGCTGGGACGTTGCAGTGGAGTAGAGGACTGTGTGGATGTCGACGGACGGGGCCCGACTGAGTATCCCAAAGCGGATTCCTCCTGTTGAGGACCGCGACTCTGGCTGAAGCTGCTTGGACCACGGCTGAAGCCGAGGCTGCTGGTGGCGGTGCTGCCTCGGCTGTTCATATCGCTGCCTCGACCGAGCACCACCGTCGCGTACGTGTTCCTTTCCGATGAGAAACTGTTTCTCGAAGTCGCCCTGGAGATTGCCGATGACGCACGAGTACGGCCACGCGCACGAACCCAGAGCTCCTGACGAGCGATCTCCAACGCGCTCTCATCACTAACACTGGCGACGCACTTCTTGCAGAAGTTGATGGACGACTGCGTGACCTGCGAGTTGAGCGTATTGCTACTGAGCTTGCGTACGATGCGGCAGCGGTTGCAAATCTGTTCGCTGCACAGTTGGCACGAAATGGACTTGGACAGCACGCCCAACTTCCCGCGGCAGACACCGCACTGACGACGGTGGGCCGTGGAGCTGTAGTTGCTGCGCTGGGACACGGGCTCCATCGCGCTCGATTCGCGCACACTCGACTCGTTCACCGGCGTCAGCGCAGAGAGTCCGCCTCGAGACGATCTGATAACGCTGGCGCTTAATAGTGCGTGGCCACCTCGAGAGGAAGTGATGCCGCTGGTTCCCATAGCTGACGGACGTTCGTTCTCTAGACAGAATGCGAGTTTCTTGTTGTGTGCGCAGGAGACAGACTTCCAGCAGTTGCTAAGCGCCGTAGCTGCCGAGCGCACGGCCATACGGTTGAGCACGTGCCCACTCGGGTCAACGGAAGCTGTCATGAATACCTGTACGCGGTTGTTGCGCGTCTCCTCGAAAATGTAGCAGCTCGACACCTTTGCGCGCAGGATGCGGTGCTCGTGCAGTTCACGGCACGTGGGGATATCCACCGAGTGCATGAGGTGGAACCCCACGCGCGAGTTGTCGGGACGCATCATCACGCCCGAGAGCTCCAGGACAACGAAATCACGGGGCAGAACAATGCGAGCAGCGCCGCGGTGCTTGGCGCGTACGAACCACTTGACACCCAGGAAGCGGAACGGGTCGGCAGGTGACGGACTCTTGATCTCGCGCAGCACGGCGCAGTCAGCGATGTGCTCGCCAAGGTACGAGCTGCGCAGGCGAGCGGACGACGCGTTGGGCGACACGACGCCGTACATGACGTCGTCAAGGGAGCCACGCAGGTTACCGACGGCAAGCAACCTCGGTAGGCCTGAGCTGGTGGTGTCGTCGTCAGCGCTGGAGAACGCCGCAGTCGTGATACGTGGCTCCGATAGCAAGCCGCCACTACTGTAGCTGTCGTTGCCGGTCGTGTCGCGGCTGTCTTCGGTGGGGTCCAAGTCCCTGCTCTTCTTGGGAGACGGCGGCATGAAGCTGCGTCCGCTGTTGAGAGAGATGGTGTCGGAGGACAGAGGCCCCGACCGGCGCGCATTCTGGCTGGGACGACTGCTGGTCGCGGAGATGGCGCTTTGATACAGCGCGAGGTTGGCCGGGATCGGCTGACGCGCGCCGTCCACGACGCGTTCGCGGTAGATGGAGACGCCGTCACGCGTGCGCACGGTCTTCCAGCGTTTGGTGTCCACGCGCTTGCGGTCGTGCATAACGAACTGGTCATACTCGGTGAGCGTGGCCTTGATGAGCGCGTTGGCTAGCTGCTCATAGTTCTGCTCCTGGTTCTCCGAGAGCTCCAGAGGCGGGAAGATATTCTTGGGTAGCGGAAACTTCATGCTGGAGGTGTCCGCACGCAGCCGTTACCGCGCTTTCTGAAGTAGTCAGACCGACGCGGTCCTGAATGGACACCACCTCGTCAAGCTTGACGCGCGACTAGCACAGCAGGGCAAGTGCGAGCGATGTATACTAGCGCAATATGCTAGTGCCGGACCGAGTGGGGCGAGCGCTTCCTGCCCGTGGCCGTTTGGCGAATGACACGACGGCGGAAGAAGCGCGCTGGCTGGCTTGTTGTCCCCTCTGCAACATCGGCGAGCAGATCCCCATGCACTATGCAACGCGACGACGCGCGCGACGTTGTCTGTCCACACCTATCATCGTGCAATTGCCTCCCATCGCGCCACATGCTTGACGGTGGCTGACATAGTCTATCGGTCCATTCGAGCCTGTCGAATGGCATGTGCTGGTGACGCGGGACCCCGTCGCTTACGTACGTGTCATTGTGAGCTCGGGCTCAGCTTTTTATGAGGCACTTGCATGTGACTTACAGGAATGCTCGCTCGCTTGCTTCGTCGCTCGTGCCATTGCATGTTCAGCGACGGCGACGAGCTTCGCACAGCTTGCCATTGAGTGAAGATTGCCACTGCAAAAAAATTGGAGCGGCATCTGGAGCGAGCAGCAGGGTTGACCAGGCAGTCGCCGGTCCCGGTAGAAGAGCCCAGTGGCCTCGGTAGAAGAGAGCTTGGGCGTGGGAAGCCAGAATCTGGCCTTGTTTCAGTTGTTTTGAGGCGCGTGGTATCCATGACACCGAGATTTCAGAGGGAATTCTATTCCCCTGCCTTAGCCAGAAATCGTTCTCGTGCGTTAACCACGCCGGCCAGATCTATTGTGCTTGGTTAGCAACTTCGTACTCCACACCGTTAAACGAACCGCCTTGTACATGTAGCCACCTTCAGACGGTGCGTTGTGCTCTATTCGAATACGCCCTCACGTCCTCACGATCGAGTCGTGGTTGGCACCGGTCCGATCTTGCTTTTTGAAGACGGCAGGACTTGCTGTACACGATCCGTTTCACACGGCAGCAGAACATGGCTCAGTCCTGGGGTTGGTGAGTCACAATTTGTGGCACAAGATGGTGCTCAAGCAAACAAGATGTGTCCGCGTTTCAAGTGGCGGGGATGCTTGTAGAAATGGTGGCGAAGATCATGCGATGGGAGCACGAGATGTAATGCGCTGTACCGGCATTGACGGCACTTCGCTGCGAAGTTCGCAGTCATGTTTCCTCAAGTGAATAGATTGGGACGATTACGTCCCAGGCCTCAATTGCTTTGCCAAGCAGCAACACTCCAGCAACAAGTCATTTCGTTCTGTTCAAGCCGCATACATGTACCAAGGTTTGCAAGGGTACTACTCAACACACATTATATTTGATTGATATTGGTCTCGTTCGCCTACCGGTAGCTGGTGGCGTTGTACAGACTGTGGATGTACGCGATCGCCTCGGCGCGGAACAGGTCTGGCTCGATATAGGCGAGATCCGTCACGTTGGCGTCGAACACAATATTCTGCGGCTCGTCAAGCGAGTACTGCGGCCACTCGACGTCAGTCACGCCGTTGTTGTTGGGCGTCTGGTCCACGATGAAGCTCGCCCACATGCGAGTCATCACGCGAGCAAGCTGCTTGAAGCTGTCGGGCTGGTTCAGGAACGGATCCGTCGCCACCGACGTATTGTAGCCGTTGCCTTCGAGGTTGTAGAACACGAATGCGACCTCCTGGAAGTGCGTCGATCCGAGATACTGCGAGATGCCGGCGGGCACCACGTTGAACCGGTAGCTGTACACGGGCACACCGTCGCGCGTCCACATCTGGGACATAAAGCGTCGAGGGCCGTGCTGGCTGTTGTCGCCGGCATAAGCCTCCACCCGCTTGTACATGTATCCGTAGCTAGTGTCGTTGCCCGGGCGGCCACGGAGCGTGGCGGGGATGCCGATCTGCGGAATGTCGGGGTACATCTTCAACAGCACCTCAGCCTCATCGTCACTGTAGCCCATGGTTCCAACCAGGTACTCGTAAAACTCCTCGGTCGTGTCAATGCCCGTCTTGCCAAACGCAGTGCCCTCATCAAAATTGGCACCATGCAGGATTGGCACGTGCACGAACTTTCCCTCACCGATGAGCTTCGGGCCAACGTCCATCAGCATGTCGCCGTCGACAGACGGTGCGTACATCGCTGTAGTCGCCGCAGAACTATTGAAAACGGCCGATAACGTGTCAATCGGGACCTGGCGGAGACACTCGAGGGAGTCTTCCGCAGAGCTGCAGTTCGCGGCGTCAGTGATGCTGTTGTAGTAGACGTCCCACGCAGAGGCATTCTTGAAGCTCTTGGGCCAGTAAGCCGAGGCTCCCGACTGCATCACGGCGCTACGGAAGAGGCCGTCGTCGCGGCCGTCGTAGGCAATCAGCTGGTAACCGATGCTGCGCGCACCGGCACTCTCGCCCCAAATCGTGACCTTGCTGGCGTCGCCACCGAAAGCCGCAATGTTCTCCTGCACCCAGTGCAAGGCCAGACGCTGGTCCTTCAGCGCGAGGTTGGCCACGCCAGCCTTGTACACGGCAGTGCCCGACATGAACCCAAAGGCCTGAAGACGGTAGTTGAAGCTCACGCCGATGAACGGCTTGCCGGCTGCCACAGCTTCCTCCATGATGTAAGACAGATTGTAGCGAGGGTCACGGGCACCGCCCTGGATAAGACCTCCGCCGTAAATCCACACACCGACAGGCAGATTGTCACCTTCGGAGACGTTGCTCGGACGAACCACGTTGATCGTCAAACAGTCCTCCGAAATGATGTTGCCCAGCACCCACTGGTCGCTTCCGTAGCCGTAGCACTCGGGAGAGTACTCGGTTGCGTTTTTGATGTCGGTCCAGGTCGTGTTCAGCGGCTCTGGGTTCTGGAAGCGAAGGCTGTTCACAGGAGGTTGGGCGTAGGGCATTCCGAGGAACAGGTCCTGGTCGTAGGTGGACTGGTAGACGCCATGGTAGGATCCATTCTTGACGGTGACTATCGGTGCGTCCGAGGCAACGATCGGTGCAGCCAGAAGCGCAGCAGCCGCGGCTGGGAACAGAAGAGAGCGCATGACGGTGGAGCGATGAAGCACAGGCTCGAACTCGACTATTGCGATTGCCAGAAAGACGAGAAGTGCGGCACTGAGTCAATCGCGTCTTCAGCCGACACAAAGGATTGGTGGCCAAGGCAAAAACGAGCCGCGTAACAGCTGCAACTTGAGTTTAATCCCTTCGTTCCCAAGGGAT
Organism: Phytophthora idaei; assembly: GCA_016880985.1. Taxonomy (NCBI): domain Eukaryota; phylum Oomycota; class Peronosporomycetes; order Peronosporales; family Peronosporaceae; genus Phytophthora; species Phytophthora idaei. The sequence goes on from QOKR01000360.1 coordinate 23,339, forward strand.
TGAACTCAAGTTGCAGTTCGGATGTGTCCAAGGAATCAATTGCGGCAATGGGACATGCTGCTCTCCTCATTGTGCATTTGTCGGGGATAGCACCCATAGGATTCCGAGTGCGCAGCTCATTTCGTGAGGCAAGTCGGTGTGTGTAGCAACTTTTGCAGTGAGTTAGCCTTCACGTAAGCAAAAGCATTGCCTTGACGATCTTACATTGCATGATTTCGTCCACAGCAGTTCGATAATCGAGCCCGCGCCTGTCGATCACGATTTGCTTCGTGGTTGAAGAAGGAAAGACCCAGTTGAAGCGGTAAGGGTGACTTTCAATTGACGAGAGTCTCGTGACTCACGAGACTGAGGGCAATATCGACGATATTGGCCCTGCACACCTAAGTTACGTTGAAGACGAAGCATTTGCTTGTCGTTGACTGTCCGAGTTTGCGATTGAAGCGTGATGATAATAATTTCGACGTGAATCCGTCCTACGACGCGTATATCGAGCTGGGTGTCTATTTAATAACACGCCGAGGGCATAACAGCAGAGAATGCACACCTTACACTTCGGCACAACTTAGTTATGACCCCCCCCCCCACACACACACACCGTTTCAATGCCCGTCATTCCGAATACAGACCCTTCATACCAGCAAATGTACGAGCTTACCCTCTCAGAAATGAGCGCAAAAAAAAGGAATCAAAACAGATCCCAAAAATTGTTTTATTGCCCAAAAACAATTTTTGAGCAAGTCATAATTAACTTGAATTGAGTATTGCCAGGAAATGACTCATAATATTACCCAGAAATTGATTTGGGCCATTTCTCAATTTTGATGAACAAAATAGGGTCGCATGGGGGGACACAATCCTTTAGGACGCCAATGCAATGCGCTTTGCATGTAAAAAGAGTGAGGGCGAGCGCTTTCGATGAACTCGCTTGCGCAAAAGAGAACGTGTCGTTTCCGCGTACACTTGTCCTTGCCACGTGTACGACACGTTCTTCGGCAGAGCAGACGTACCCGTGAAGTACACGATCTCGTCGTCCGAGGTGTCGCCCAGGGTGTCATTGCGGCTCAGACCTGGGTTGCCCTGCAGGTTGCGTAGGTGCGTCGACGGGATGGTCGTGCCCTTCTGTTCCACGCCGACGGTGTTGGCGACGTCCTCACCCAGTCGAGACTTCAGAGCCTCAAGCTTCGAGACCTGGCGTTCAGGAATGCCGTATGCACGCTTCCGCGAAGTTCGTGCCGTGAGTGTACTGGGGCCGATCACCGCGGTGGACGGGCCCGCCTTGATGGGCAGTGTGTCGTTGTCGTTCTTGAGCAGAATGCCCGACTTGACGGCGATGTCGTACGAGATCTTGGCGTGGTCTACCGGCATCGACGACGAACCTTCGGTGGTCGTGCCTAGTAGACCGAAGTACGTCGTATTTGGCCAGGATGTGACTGGCGGCGCGATTGAGGTACGACTCGCTCAGATTCTGGTGGCAAGCCCGCCCGGGGGGATGACAAGTTTCGTGCAGAGAGCCCAGTGTGGTACATGTAGTACGAGCAAGGGTCTAACAGTCTTACTGCATGTTATTTACCAGTGGTTAATAACAGTACATGTACTTGTACCACTGGCCTGCAAGGTAACCAAGCAAAGGTCTTCGTTCCCTTTGCGAGTCGGCAATCATGTACGCATTGCGCTCATGTACAACGAAACCGTTTACACAATTCACATGTACTACCAGTGAGTACAGTATAAAGTGAGTATAGTCCATATAACCGGTATTTTGGTAAATAAAACGAGGATACCGGTAAATTGAGAATATCTACATTATATTGGCGTTAATTACATTTCTGTAAGTACACTATTTGTCGTCCAGCTAGAAATACGTGCGTACAACAACGAAACGTAAAAAAAGATCAAACACCTACGTTGTACAGGCTCATCAGGTACGCGATGCCCTCCGCGCGGTATATGTCCGGCGCGACATAAGCAAGCTCCGTCACGTTGGCGTCGAACACGACGTTCTGCGCGTCGTCCGACGTGTACTCGGGCCACTCCAGCGCAGTCGCGCCATTCTGGTTCGGGTTTTCGTGCACGATGAAGCTCGCCCACATGCGGGTCATCACGCGTGCGAGCTGCTTATAGCTCTCTGGTTTGTCGAGGAACGGGTCCGTGGCCACCGAGTTGTTGTAGCCGTCGCCAAGCAGGTTGTAAAACACGAACGCGACCTCCGTGAAATGTGTCGCGCCGATGTACTCGTTGTTGCCGGCAGTCAGGATGTTGAACACATAGCTGTAGCTTGGTAGATCGTTGGCAGCCGATCTCCGACAAGTAGCGACGAGGGGCGTGCATGACCGCATCACCACCGTACGCGGCAGCGCGCTTGTACATTGTGCCGTAACCAGAGTCCGCCGCGGGACGGCCATGCAGAGTGCCAGGAATGCCGACTGCCGGAATGTCTGGATACACTTCCGTGAGGATCGCCGCCGTCTCGTCAGTCTCGCCCATGGTGTCAATCAAAAACGACACGAACTCCTCCGTGGTGTTCACCGTAGCACCGCCAGCACCGAAGGCCGTGCCTTCATCATTGTTCACACCGTGTAGAATGGGGACGTGCACGAATTTGCCCTCCGTGAGAAGCGCCGGACCCACATCTGTGAGGAAGTCGCCATCAACAATCGGGCGGTACGAGGCGGAGGACGCCACAGAGCTATTGAAGATCGACGAAAGCGTCTCGACCGGAACCTGACGCAGGCAGCCCAGCGTGTCCGCAGCTGAACTGCAGTTGGCCGCCGCAGTAATGTTGTTGTAGTACACATCCCACTCCGTCGTGTTCAGGTACGTCGACGGCATCTTGGCAGGGGCGCCCGATTCCATGATGGCAGCGCGGTACAAGCCGTCATCGCGGCCGTCGTACGCAAGAAGCTGATAGCCGACACTCATAGCGCCGGCACTCTCACCCCAGATCGTGACCTTATTCGGGTCGCCACCAAAAGCGGCAATATTCTCTTGCACCCAGCGCAGCGCCAGGTGCTGATCTTTCAGACCAAGGTTTGAAACACCAGCTTCTCTGACAGCAGTTCCCCACAGGAAGCCAAACGCCTGCAGACGATAGTTGATGCTCACGCCAATGAACGGCATGCCTGCATCGGTGGCCTCCTTTATAATGTATGATTGGTTGTAGCGAGGGTCACGCGAGCCGCCTTCCGTGAAGCCACCACCGTGGATCCACACAGCTACGGGAAGCTCGGCTCCCTCCGAGATACCGTTGGGACGCACCACGTTGATGGTCAAACAGTCCTCCGAGATGACATTGCTTAACACCCACTGGTCACTGCCGTAGCCGTAGCATTCCGGCGAGTACTCGGTCGCGTTCTTGGCCTCTGTCCACGTCGAGTTCAGAGGCTCGGGGTTACGAAAGCGGAGATCTCCGACGGGAGGCTGCGCGTAGGGCATTCCGAGGAAGAGGTCCTGGTCGTAGTTTTCTTGGTAGACGCCGTAGTAGGACCCATTCTTGACGGTGACAGTAAGGGGGTCGCTGGCGAGGGTGTATACGAGCGGTCTCATTGCGGCGAAGAGAGAGCTGTTGCAGGCAAATTTGGAAATGGCGGTATCTGCACGGCCCTGGAAGAGAGCGAGCGCTTGGTAGAGCAGCGTCAATGCGTAGTTCGCACTCAGAAGTCCAAGAGTGCATCATCGTTTCTGGCGCCTGGTTACTGTACTGCAACCACGCAGGTTGAAGCGTAGTGGAAATGCCCATGTATTGAATACAGAATTTAGCTATGGTACAGCTGTGGTATGTTTTTACAGTCGTCCGATGGCTTGGACGAATCTCGACAGTGACTGACAGTCTCGAGATGATCTCATGAGCTCACTTTAAACTGCTGCATGTACTACTCGTGTTTACATGCATACAAGGCTTCTTTAGAAAAAATTAGTTAAAACAAAATAGAAGGCCACCATTCATCATCATCACTACATGTACTACGGGGCAGCGATAAAGTGTTAAGTATCACACTGAGCCGCAGTGCCTTTTCATTTTTCAGGTATATTGTGGTCAAAGATATAGCTGTGCTAAAGACAATGTACAAGTCCAGCTAACAATTGTGTCAGGACCTTGGCGCAGAAAATCGAGCCTGGCGGCCAGGCTCGATTCAGGAGCGGGGTTTTGATGAACTTCCCGCATCGAGTGCCACTGCCGAGGGCCAAGAATTTTTTAGTGACACTGAGCAAGTTTCGCAGCAACGCCAGTGCCAACGGATCCCGAGGGCACAGGAGCTTGAAGTTCGATTTCATATTTACCGCCGCGTCTTTGGCGTTTGAATCAAGTATCGACTGGCGGTTGTCTTCTGAAGGCCTTCAGTGAAGGCATCAAGTTGATGCGTCCATTGCTGCTGCGAGCTGTGGTGTTGGCTCCCAGTATACCAACCTGTCCAAGCTTGTTACGTATTGTTGCAGCCATGTTCACCCGCCAGCAGCTTCACTGCCTAGAAGCTGCACGAAACAGCAACCGATTCGACTACTTCAGCGACGGCATGGCCGACGCAACGTGGTGATGGTTTTGAAGTGATACTCGTGCATCACACGATGAAGAAATGGCTAGCTCGGTGCACTGCAGTGCAGCGGGCAACTCAAATCCAAGCAGAGCTCGAACCGGGAGCATATGGCTTGATGCGTGGTTGCCGTTTGCGGTGCGAGACTCGAGTCCTGTACAAAGTCCAAATCAACAGCGTTTACGCGTACGGGAGACGGGACGGGCTGTATCTCGCTAGTCGGTTCGTCACGTTATCGGCCGTATTTGCACTTCAACTTGATCTCATCTGCTCGGACACATACAAGTACAACTTGTTTTACAATCCGAAAGGTTCGTGCGCTAGAAGAATAAATCAAGTCCAAGGTTTCACCGACCTCTTAGGTTGTGCATGCACTATGGATAGTACGTAAGGCATCACGGTGTTACATGTACATGTATTTGATCGCAAGGCAAACGGAATTCCCGGCTCAGCGACCACACTGCAGCAACGAATTCTCAACTGCAAGACTCCTCCAACTCATTCGCAAACTTGCCTCCGACTGCGTACTCCAAGCCCTCGGAGTGACACATTGGTCATCATGGTCTCCGTAACGTGGGGAATCGCCTTAGCTCTCTGCACGCAACTCGTCAGCGCCGGCGACCCGCTTGCCACCGTATCCTGGCGCACAGGCAACGACAAGGTCGACACCATCGTCGATGCCCTGACGGCCGAGGAAAAGGTCAGCCTCGTTCACGGCACCGTCGACTCGGATGGTAACCAGCAGCAGGCCGGCTATAGCGTCCCCATCACGTCCCAGGGCATCCCGGCCATCCGACTCGCCGATGGCGAAGCCGGCATCAACATCGTGCAGAACACCACGGGCTCGCCCACGCAGTTGAACGTGGCCGCCACCTGGTCGCTCAACGCAGCGTACCAGCACGGCGTGATCACGGGCAAGGAGGCCAAACTGTTCAACATGGTGGTGGCTTTGTCGCCGCGTGTGAACATACTGCGTGATCCCGTGGAGGGCAACTTCTGGCAGTCTTACAGCGAGGACCCGTACCTGAATGCCCGTCTTGGCATCCAGGGTGTCAAGGGTCTGCAGGACCAGGGCTCCATGGCCAACGCCAAGCAAATCGGCCCGTCGTCCACTGGTGCAAGTTCTGGCGATACCAACAGTGTTGTAGACTTGCAAACGCTGCAGGAGTTGTACTGGGTTGCTCCCGGTACTCTTCTGCAGGAGGGCAACGCCGCCACACTCATGTGCTCGTACGCACAGATCAACGGCATTCCGGCCTGCCAGTACGAGCCGCTCTTCAATACCGTGCGCGACGACTACAACAGTTCTGCCATCGTGATGAGCGACTGGGGCGCCACGCACTCGACCGCCGAGAGTCTCATCGCCGGAATGGACCTGGAGACGCCGACGGGCTCATACTACGACGCGCTGTACGACTACATCTACGTCTCCCAGAATCTGAGCGAGTCGTACCTTAATCGTGCCGTCGGTCACATCCTGGCCAAGTACGACGAGTTCGGTCTACTAGGCACAACCACCGAAGGTTCGTCACCGCTGCCACCGGATGTGGTGGTAGACCACGCCACGATCTCGTACGACATCGCCGTCAAGTCGGGTATTCTGCTCAAGAACGACAACGACACACTGCCCATCAAGGCGGGCTCGTCCATCGCGGTGATCGGCCCCAACGGCGTGCAGTACACGCACGGCACGAACTTCGCGGAGCGTGCGTACGGCATTCCTGAACGCCAGGTCTCAACGCTTGAGGCTCTGAAGTCTCGGCTGGGCGAGGACGTCGCCAACACCGTCGGTGTGGATCAGGAGGGCACGATCATCCCGTCGACGCACCTGCGCAACCTGCAGGGCAACCCAGGTCTGAGCCGCAATGACACCCTGGGTGGAACCTCGAACGATGAGATCGTGTACTTCACGGGCACGTCTGCTCTGCCGAATAACGTGTCGTACACGTGGCAAGGACAAGTGTACGCGGAAACGGACGGGTACTACACGTTCTCGTTTGCGCGTGCGATCCCGAACTGGGAGAACCACACCAACCCGGACTACGGTTCGATCTTTGCTATCGGCACTTTCAGTATTAACGGATCTGAAGTGGGTGAAGGTTACCGTCTCTACGGTGATGGTGGTGTCAAGCCCTGGAGTAACTCGATCGCCACTCGCGACAACTGGGATAACATCAAGTCGTACGTGTACCTGGAAGAAGGCTGGCACAACCTGGAGGCGTACATCGTGGGTCTGATCAATGAGCCGACGTCTGTGCGCTTGACCTGGGTGACCCCAGCTCAACGTGCTGCCAACATCCAGATCGCCGTCGACATCGCCCAGGAAGTCAACACGCCAATCGTGTTCGCGTTCTCCAACAGCCCCGCCCAGACGGGTCTGACCCTGGACGACGGTCTGGACGAGTTGGTGACGAAGGTGGCTGCTGCGAACCCGAACACTGTGGTGGTGCTGAACAACGCCGAGCCCGTGCTGATGCCATGGTTGGACGACGTGGCTGCTGTGCTGGAAATGATGTACCCAAACCAGGAGGGCGGTTGGGCCACGGCGGATCTGCTACTGGGCAACAACGTACCGCAGGGCCGCCTACCCGTGACGTACCCAGCGAGTCTGGACTCGACGATGACCCGCAACCCAGACTACCCAGAGCGCGTAGCTACGGAGAGCGGCAACGCGACGTTCAGTGAAGGACTGAACAACGGCTACCGCTGGTACGTGCACACGAACACGAGCGTGCTGTTTCCGTTCGGCTACGGCCTGAGCTACACGTCGTTCGAGTACAGCAACCCGAACTTCGCGGCATCCAGCTCGGCGCAGCAGCAGAGCAACAGCGGTCTGAACTACGAGGTATCGTGCAGTCCGGACGACGCTGACGCCGTCTTCAGCGTGTCGTTCACCGTGACGAATACTGGCAGCGTGAAGGGCGTGGAAGTGCCGCAGGTGTACATTGGGCCGCCGGCGGACGCCGCGACAGCGTACCCGGACGTGCAGTTCGCTGCGACGGCTCTGGTTGGCTTTGCGAACGTGGAGCTAGAGGCCGGTGCGAGTACGACAGTGACCATCGGCGTCCGCGAGAAGCAACTGAGCTTCTACAACGTGAACACGACGAGCTGGGACGTTGTGAAGGGTGAGCGTCCCGTGTTCATCAGCAAGAACGCGGAGGAGGCAGTGTTCAGCGGCCACGTGCAGCTTTAAGCGAGCGAGCCGTTGCGACGATTGAGTGAGTACGAAAGCAAGCGGGGCCACAGTGTGTATTAAGTGTCGGTCTTGAGAAGATAATATCAGCCTCACATGCATGTTTGTATTCGAATCAGGTATTAATAGCTATTAACAAAGGTTAAATAGACTAAAAAAATTCTTCTTCTCGAATCCATATTCGAACAAGCGTCGCGGTTATATCAAACTCCTTCCTGGTGGCTTGAGCAGATGATGGCGTGGTTGCCGTTGAAGTGGTAATGCGATCAGTGATCCAAATCTTTGAGGTGATCCGTTCACCTCAAAAGATTTGAAGTCGTTGGATCAGGCGACTCCCGAAAATGTGACGAGGCCGTTTAGGTTGAAGTGAAGGCAACACAAACGCGGGAATAAATCCAGTGGCTCACGCGGCAAGTCAGATTGTCAACGCCCGTGGGGGCCTACATGTGCATGTATCCGAAATTTCGGAGGGGTAAACTGCTCTGTCGGACACGTGACGGCGCAATCGAATGCTGCTATCTCAACAGGTCCAAGCTGGCCACCAGTAGCAGAAACTTCTAACCTTAGAGCTCTATAGTTAATTCAAAGAAAAATAACAGGCTCCTCCCTACGTAGAAATCTGGATAGAGCATTATTTGCTGATCACAAAACAACAAACCGTGATGGCGGTACGCTGCTTTCACTGTTTGCGAGCGCAGTTTCCTCGCCAAGGTACTGGACCAGTCCCCACTTCTGCAATTTTTACGCATCCACGTTGCAGTTCGATGGGGGCTCGTTCTACCTCTTTCGCGTGGAGAGCGAGCGATTTCTCAGTCTTAAATTTCCCAGCGGTTGCTCACATCAAGCTGATTGACCAAACGTATCCTGCTGAGCTGTGGTCGAAATGCACTCTCTGCGGACTTCCCTCGCGGCAGCGGCAATGTTGTTTGCTTCAGCCTCTGCTGCCGACCCACCCGCGGTCACCGTCAAGAATGGGTCCTACTACGGCGTCTACCAAGAAAACTACGACCAGGACCTCTTCCTCGGAATGCCCTACGCGCAGCCTCCCGTCGGAGATCTCCGTTTCCGTATCCCCGAGTCTCTGAATACGACGTGGTCGGAGCCAAAGAACGCGACCGAGTACTCGCCGGAATGCTACGGCTACGGTAGTGATCAATGGGTGTTGGACAATGTCATCTCCGAGGACTGTTTGACGATTAACGTGGTGCGTCCGAGCGGCATCTCGAAAGACGCCAAGCTTCCTGTGGGCTTCTGGATCCACGGAGGTGGTCTCTACCAGGGCGGCTCACGTGACCCTCGCTACAACTTGTCGTACATTGTGATTGAGGCTGCAGAGGCAGGAACGCCGTTCATCGGCGTGAGCTTCAACTACCGTCTGCAGGCATTCGGGTTCCTGTGGGGCACCGCAGTCAAAGAGGCCGGTGTGACCAATTTGGGCTTCCGAGACCAGCGCTTAGCACTACACTGGGTACAGGAGAACATCGCCTCTTTTGGTGGTGACACGGGCAAAGTCACGATCTGGGGCGAGAGTGCCGGAGGTCGAGGTGTCTCTTACCAGCTTATCGCGTACGGAGGTCGCGATGACGGCCTCTTCCGGGGAGCTATCATGCAGTCTGGCTCACCTGTAAGTACATTCCCACAGCGTACACGAACGCTTCGGCCTGGGATGTCTACAACAACAACATCACGGCAGCGACTAACTGCAGTTCGGCTGTTAATACTCTCGACTGCCTCCGCCACGTCCCGATCGATACTCTATCGGATATCCTCAACAGCTCAGTGGCCTCTGCAGCGTCCTGGGGCCCAGCCGTTGACGGCGACTACATCCAGGACACCGGCCCCGCTCTGCTGAGTGCTGGGAAGTTTGTACACGTGCCGATCCTGCTCAGAACCAACAATGACGAGGGCACCGCATTCGGCAAAACTGGCATTGACACGAATGAAGAGTTTTTCCAGTATCTGGTGACTATGGGCTACAGCCAAAACGAGGCGAACATGTTGCTGGATCTCTACCCAGACATCCCTGCAATTGGCATCCCTGGCACTCTTCACGGGCGTCCTGGCAACGACACGTCGTATGGCTACATGTACAAGCGAGTGTCCGCGTACGCTGGAGACAGCACGATGCACGCTCCTCGGCGCTTCGTGTCGGAGATCTGGGCGAAAAACAATGTCACGAGCTACAGCTACCTGTTTAACGTGCTGACCGCTGGAATATCCCAGTATATCGGCGTCACGCATTTCACGGAGGTCGCGTTCGTGTTCTACAACCTGCTCGGTGACGGCTACAACAACTCGGTGGCCACGGACCCGTTCCTCGACAAGCCTGAGAGCTATAAGCAGCTCGCACGTGCGATGGCCCGCATGTGGGCGAGCTTCATAGTAAATCAGACTCCGAACGAGAACGGAGTGACGGCGCTGAGGTGGCCCGAGTACACACTTGACGACCCACAGATCATCGTGTTCGACGCCAACGTGACGGAGCTTGCTTATGTCGCGCCGGACACATACCGTGCTGAGGCCATCACGCACATGATCAACAGCGCGTAAGTGTGGCCACAAAATTCGCTTGCGTTCCTTGTCAGTCAATTTACGCTAGGGCTTGAAATGCAACTAAATTGTGATTAAATGTGAAGACTGGTGTGTCAAGGCCAGGGGATCATAACGTGTCCTCGCCGACAACTCTTGCCACTCAATGCATTGCACTGCTCGACTCCCTGGGTTCTCTTGTCCCTGCAGCGACATCTCCCCACGTCGCCTGTTGCCCGACGTAGCCAAAATCGAGTTTGGGCGCCATTTCACCACTCGATCTGCTGCTAATGCTGCTGTCTCCACGCTGGGGCATTACCAACTCGGCGTGTGTTGCAAGCGTCGAACATCCCCATCGAAATTGATATCAATACGGAGTGGACGAGGCAAGGCAGCGGAGATAGTCAAGCTTGTGAGCTCTACATCGAGAGGCAGCGCTGGGCCTCGTATTCCCCGTCATTCTTCGCGGAAACCTCGGTAACTTCAGCGCAGTGCAACGGACGCGTGTGCCAATATCCAGGGAGATCTCGCATCGGTGACACGGACAGCTCTCATAGAGTTTGAGTGCCAGTGCTGGGGCTCTTCGTCAGATTGTGCGGCATACAAACTCCAAGTGATCTGTACAACCTCGTGTATAGGCAGCCCAATCTCCGTTTACAAGCCATTCCATCTCGAGCCGCGCTCATGACGAAGCCGGCGGGGCTGCAGAAGCAGCGATCGCTCTCCTCCGCGAGTGGCGGCGGCGTAGGCCGGGCTACGACCAACTCGCGTGGCTCACTGCAGACGTCCCAGGAGTACGTGGCCCGAGCGCAGCAGTTCGCCGACGCCCGCGTGCTCGAGACGCTCCGGAAATACCACAGCAACTGCGCCGCCGCCTCGTACGCGGTTGGGGCTTCTCTGGGAGTGGACCGCTCACAGTGGAAACTGGCGAAGGGCGGCGGCCGTCATCACTCCATCGCCTGCTACAAGAAGGTGTCGTCCAGGGGCCCGTTCGGCGGTCTGAGGATACCGCACAGAGCCAAGCAGAACACTCAACATGCGACCGACGCGATACGCATGACCATGACCGCCAATAAGAGCGCGCCGTCCGTGGCCGTCTCGGAACAGGCCGAGCTACTGGCCATCGGAATTGTACCCGGCACACTTGAGGACGTCCTGCACGGCACCGTGAACCTCACGCCCGAGGCCATGCAGATCGAGAGCGCGCACGCCCAGTGCGACCTGCTGGACAGCCGCGTCCTTGCCGCACTCGTGGCTCCCACGGCTAGTGCACCGTTTCGCTCGCTCACACTCAAGTGGGCACTACGCCACCATGAAGTTCTGTCCAGACACCGAGACTACGTCTACCTAGAGGCTACGGGAGTGGTGCGAGACTCCCAGGACAACGGCGCAAGGGTAGGCTACCACCTCGTGCACTCAGTGACACTACCGTCCGCTCCGGAACTGGCACCGGAGATGCAGATCGTGCGTGGCCACTTGTCGTACTGTTATCTGTACCGACAACACAGCGACAGCGAAGTCGAGCTCTTCTTCCATGGCGGGATGCTGCCACGAGGTGGCGCGAAGGACCGTCTGGCCTTCCAATTAACGGCGGAGGCAGTGCTGGCCTCGCCCAGTACGATCGAGTGCGCGATGATGAAGAAACTGGCCTTCTCACTGCGGACCAAGCAGCCGGTAGCTCTCCGTCCGCCGTCGCCGCCGCTGCATCACATCGATGACGACATGCGGCAGACTCAGGGAGGACGTAAGAGCACGTTCGGTAGCAGTATGTTCCGTGCATCCATGACGTCTGATAGCAGTCGCAGTAGTTTGTCCTTTGGAGGGGGACAGGGGGTCAGTCCGTGTCGCGTGTGCCGTCGTCCGGTTCGAGCTTTCTTCGGGGGGAAAGTGACGAGCTGCCAGCTGTGCGAGGAGCCAGTGTGCAACCGCTGCAAGGTGCACAAGAAGGTGTTTGTGTTTCAAGCCGCCGGAGTCTTCCACCCCCAGAAGATGGACTTTTGCTCCGAGTGTATGGTCAACACGAACCGACTGAACGCCGGTTGGGTGGCCTCGCAGGAGCTTACTGGAGCTGCTAACCGGGTGCGTCTGAGTGAACGGAGCAGCTCGTCGGAGGAAGAGTATGGAGCCAAGTCCCAGGTCGGTCTGGGGGCTTCATGGCACGGTGGGATGTCACGCATTGACGAAGGCCGCTCCACCATGTCGTCGGATGGCCCGATGGGGCATTCAGCGCCTCAGTCGGTCGTCTGGCTCCCCACGGACCACCTGCATCCTCGTCTTATGTCCATTGACCCAATGGATATTGAGATAGAAGAGGAGAGTCCCAGCGTGGATGGCCCCCAGTATGGAGCATACGATCGAGTAGAAGACGACAGCTTTATCGATACAGAAGCCTTCGTGACGCTAGATGACGACGACGACCGCTTTGACGATATCATCCCCATGATTGACATCCCATCGGAGGGCGAGGAGGACGAGATCGAGAGTGAGTACACGCTCTCAAGTCACGCAGTGGACCTCGTGTACGTCTCGCAGAGCTCGTAGGAATAAACAGACCGCCAAAAGTCTTCGGAAAGGCACGAAGACAAGCAGGACGTGGTCAGTACCTCTTATTTAAGTGAGTAAACGTATCGGGCATTTTCGCCTCAGATCTGCTACGTTGTTTGGGTCTTGCGCTTGTTGCGTGCTCGAAGCAGTTTCCTCATTCGAGCCGCGTACTCTTCCCAATAAGGCCAGTCGGACACGTGAAGAGCTCGCATAGCCTTCAGTTGCTCTTGTTCGTGTCTTGTCAGCTCGTTCTCCTTTCGACGGCTTTGGCTCCTCATTATCAGCAAAACCAGCTCAGCAAGCTGCGTCGTTGTCAGCCGCGTCGTCGTCATGAGCTGTGGCGTCGTAGATAACGTCACGGGCTTGTCGTCGTTCGCCACCGCGTCTGAGCCACTTTGGATTTGTATATTGACAGTCTCCGATAGCAGCAACGTCTTTGCATCCTCCGCCTCGGCAGCTGTCCACATGCTCTTGATCTGTTCACCTCCAAGAGCTGGAGACGACGCTTGACGGCCCACGACCAATAGTTTACACGTAGCCGACGAGGATTCCTGCAGCAATTGCTAGAGTGAACCCTGTATGGTACGAATCATGTAGTAGAGCACGAGACGAACCTGTGGGTTTAGTTGCACGTGGATGGAGACGCTGTCGCCTGACGCCTTGAGGAGGCCCAGCGCAGGACGTACACGCAGTTTACGCGGGGCTGTACACTGCACTTTAAAGAGCGTCGCCCTGCTCGGTTCTGTCACATTGCGCAGCACCAGAGAGTGTTGCCGTCGCTCTGTAGGCGATAGCTCCAGCGCTTCTCCTTGGGCTCGACCTTCGTACTCGAGCTGCATTGGCAGTTGAAGTGGTCGTTTGTCAAACTGCTGAAAACCATTTCTCGAATTTTCTGATTCATGTAGCCACACCGCTGCCACTTGAACGACATATGGTATATTCATCACAAGTCATAATTTCGTAGCCATCGGTTCTGATCGTCACACGAAATATGCGCCGAACAGCGAACGGCGATGCGGCCGTCAAGGCGCGCGGCGGATCCAAGCTGCGAGCCAGTCGAGTGCGTCGTCAGCGCGACCGCGAGCGTAGTCTAGATGAGGACGAGCTGGAGCAGCGCTTCGGCCGTGCGAACCTGTCGCTGTCGGCGCCTGTGTTCGTGCCGGCTGCCCAGCGAGCCGCCCAGCCGCCGGCCTCGACGCCTGCCACGCCCAAGCGCTCAATGGCCTTCGTGACGGATCGACGCGGACCTTCATCTTCTGCAGATTCTACCGGCTCTTCTCGACGCCCAAAACGGTCGGCCACTGCGGCTGCCGCTGCTAAATTGCACAAAAACATCGAGGCGGCGGCCAAGAAGAATCAGCAGACGAGCAGAACTGCAGCTCGTGGCAGCAATGTGGACGCTCAGAGCAAACCCAGACGGCAGCGCATGGGCACCAAAGGACTAAACAAACAGGGACAGACACAGTCGTCCGCCAAGGACGTGGCCGTGTCGATGCGCGATCGTCACCGTCGCAAACTGTCGCTCACGTCAACGGAGCTGCAGACGCAAGAGGCTGCAACAGAACAGGAAACGGAGACTGTAACACTAACTGGACAGGACGCTGAGGACGTGTACCCCGAGACAGCAGGAAGTGCCTTCCCCCAGCAGCTCACACTCTTCAGCCAGCAGAAGCGTCTGCCGCAGCGCGTGGCCAGCCGCGACGACGTCATCGACACGATCTTTAAAGCACTATTCGCACGTAGTGAAGGACGACGCAATCGCCCGCGACAGGCACTCAGCGCCTTCGGAGACGACACAGGAACAGACACGGACGAACCCAATGAAGACTTCGTCAAGCGAGGACTAGCTAACGCGCTCTTCAGGGACCAACTCAATCTGCATGCGCCGTCATCACTGCCAACTGCCGTGACTCCAGCAGCGGCTGCAGATAGCCTCATTACTCCGACATTTATGCACGCACTAGTGAACGCGCTGCGCTTCGAGGACTTCCGCACAGCCAGCGCGCGTCTCGACATTGTGCGCGCTATCCACAAAAGCTGCCCCACCAAGAGGCTTCACCTTGCACGGGCACTTGCTGACGCCACAGCATTGCGCGTCGAGTACGTGAAAGCCGTCGCGGCGCGCGCTCAGACGCTTGGAGTGGAGAAAACCTCGACGCAAGTTATCTCCGACCACATGCACGACCATGGACACGGCTTCACTGAGTTCCTGCGCTACTCGATCGAGCACGTTGAAGAGAGTTTGGTGGACACGCTGCTTTCTGAAGGATCGGACGCGGCTCTGGAGCAAGAGGAACAGCAGAAGGAACTCACGCGCAACTATATGGCGAGCCTCGTGTCGCTGTGGCGCGCGCATTGGGTCGATCCCGCCGGGTCCGACGACGAAGAACTCATTAGCTGTGCTGGTCAGTTCGTAGCGTACATGCCGTCGGTCACTGGGCCACTCCTCAAGCGGCTGCTGAGCGCGTGGCCTACTCGCTACCCGAAGCAGGAGGTGGGGGCCATTCGTATGGTGGCACGAGTCATCATGTCTGGTCCTCCACTTAACCAAGTGGACCCGACGCAGGTCCTGCAGCGCCGTATCTTCACGCGTCTGGCACGCGCTCTGCAGAGTCCGAACGTTGATGTGGCCAAGGAGGCGCTGGCCTTCACCTGCTGCCAGTTCGCTCTGGTTCACTTCTTGGGGCGGGACGAGGTCATCTACAAAGCCGTCACCGCCGCTCTGCACACAAACGTCGAGAGTCACTGGCATCACGGCGTGCGCAGCTCATCCGAGACGAATTTCGACCGTGCCTTGGACTTTGCAACGTAGAGTATTCAACAAATAGATTAGAAGTAGACGGGATAGATAGATACTTAAGTAGACGACTAAACCTTTTTGGAGCACACAAGTATGCAAAACGTGTTTTTTTACTGAGATAAGACGGATATCTGTTCACTCGTCGTCGCGCTTGCCAGAGCAGCCACTGAAGTCGAAGCCACAGGCCATCGAGATCACGAGATATACGACAAAGAGTCCGACAGCCACGAGCAGCAGCCAGAGCTTGACGTTGCGTCTCCACATGGACTTGCGGAGCTGCGTGGACGAGCGTTCGAACTTGACCGACTGGCGGTTCAGTTTGTCCGTGCGGTCCACGAGCAGCTCAAACTTCTCGCCTCTGTCCAGCACCTTTTCAATATTCTCCACCATAATATCCTTTACGTCGTCGATCTGCTGCTTGACTCTCGAGAGCGAGTCTGCGTCTGGATTGGCGTTGTAATAGTCGAGCAAGCGGCGGATCTCGTGCTGGAACTGGTCGTTCATAGCGAAGGCGATGGCTGTGAGTGCGCGCTCGCCGTATGCGGCTTGGAAGCGGTTCTTCACGTCTTCCAGGAAGAGAAAAGGAACGCGTCGCTTGAGGTCGTCGTCCGCCATGCACAAATACGTCACGCCGCCCTCCACAATGTAGTGGAAAATATGGCGGTCGTACACGTACGACATGCGTCCGTCCGTGGGAGGAATCTTGGCCAGCAGCACGCGCGTCACAGTGGGGAAGTTTCCTGATGTGGCTGTATACTCAGTCAGCACCGTCTTCTCACGGGACACGAGCGCGTACACGATCGGCATGGTGGCGGCCTGAGTATTGTAAGCTTGAAGAGGAAGAATTTGTGAATGAGACCCCAATTTTCCTTACAAAATGAATGACCATGATACAAGACAGGTAAAAGAACGAGACTTACGCCGGTATTTTTTTTATTGTCTTAAGTGTATATTTGTGCTATGAACGCTGTACATAATCCAAAATTTGCACGCTTGGAACAACTACCTGTAAAATCGCAGTTGCTCCTTCTGAGGTGGAGGGCACACATTAATACATGGTTATCACAGCAGTATATTGTGCAGTTATGAAGAAGTAAACTCTCTCAAGTTTCAACCCCCGCGATCGAAGTGGATGGCTGGGAGATTGGTGACTGGAAATCCTGCGCTTGCTCGGAGCTGTATACGTACTGGGTACAAAAACTTCCTCGCTCGCGTCTGGTGCCTCCAGCCCTAGTGGCCTACATACATGATCATTGTCAGAAATTTTGCGCACCAATACATTATTAAAAAAAATCTAATCTTGTTCAACTGCGCGTGCTCTCAATGTTAATAATCTGCAACCTCTAGCATCATATTGCTGTCCTTCAACGTGTCCACCGCAGGGTTCTCAAAGGGCCAACCTCGGAGTGCAGTAGGATTAGGCCCTGGGTCCTTCGCAAATTTGGATGACGAAATGATAGGAAAAAGTGATGACCATGCGGCTGCTACTGCCTGAATGTTGTACGAATGTTAACCCAGGTTACGCTTACGCAGTACCGTGGAATTAATTTCCGTTGGGGGCTGTCCATCCCTCATTCCCAGTATTAACGTCAACTTGCAGTCTAGGGTGTATTTGCGCTGTTATATTCTGTATCCCAGCGACCTGTTCACTGCAACGTTGTCACGTGTGCTTCTATGAGCTGCAAAACCCCAAAAGAATAAATGTTAGTGTAGGTTCATCCCTGTATGCTGGTTGCTGCTGTACGCACCGTCATCAGCTCCGTGCGGTCAAAGCTGTTGCGGAACGGGTACGCCAGCTTATTCAGCGCCAGCAGCTCGTCGCGCAGCTTGTCGACCGACCAGTTCGCTGTCTTCTCCACCAACTGCGTCATGACCGCCGCCATTTGAGCCTGCAGACCCAAAAAAACACCTCATTTAACGGACAAATCTACCTCAAATAACAGCACATACGTACCTCGTCATAAATAAACTCGGGTGTCTCCTGCTCGTCCTCTTCGCACGCCTCAGGCATCGGCTCATCAGCTGCCGCCACGTTATCCCCAACTGCAGCCGCTTCCTCCATTTCCACAGTCTCTTCGTCACTGCTTTCCTCACCAAGAACCTCATCAGCCATCATACGCTCGGCAAAGCGTACACCGAATAACTTAAGCGAGAGCTCCGGGTCATTGTCGATGTACTTCAGCGCCTCCACCACGCTGTTCAACGTCACAGTCTCGCCCCCGTTGCGCTTCTTGCCAGGAGTAAACACGACGCGCTGCACAGCCAACCCAGACTCTTTGCCAGACGCCTCAATGATGTCGAAATTGTCATCTCGTCTCCATCCTTCCTCCTTCAGTAGAGGCCACAGCAGTTCATCGAAATAGTCCGTCTCGTCCATCTTCTCTTCGTCCTGAATGAGACGCACAGAGCCGACTCCATCCGCCGAGTCGCTGGCCATCGATCGCTGGATCTTGACCGACTCCATCACCGCGTCGTCCGTCAACCGCCTGACGTACTTGCAACTGACGGACTTCTCACTGCCACCGAGAATGTACTTGACATTGTACGTGCCGTCCTTGTTGCGACTCTGCACGACAGCAGCGCCACCCTCTCGATTGATCCCTGGATGCGTTCGACTGCTCACGAAGATGCGATCGCCCACGACAAACTCCTCTTCTTCAATCTCTTCACTTGGGTCTTCTTCATTGGTCTTGCCGTCAGTATTGGTAGTCTCCTCTTCGTCGCTCTTCTTCTTCTCCTCCTCCTCTTCCTCATCAAACCATTGCTGAGCTGACTTTATCACTTCCTTGGACTTGTCTGCACGTTGCACCTCTGTTGTGGGCTCGTCCTTCACTGCCACTCCGTTGCTCATCACCTTGTTGCTTTCCGTCGCACGGGAAATAGCTGCGTCCAGACTAATGTCAGGAGCCTTTACACCTCGAAGCCGTGCACTGGTACGGACGCCAGGCTTTTCAGGCGCTCGCACGTGGTTCTTGCGCGAGTTTTTGTCGGTAGATGTAGATTTCAAGAACCGTTGGCCGTACTCCCCGTACATGACTGGATGCGCTCGCAGCCTCTTGGTCACCTCTCGACACTTGGCGAAGAGATCGTAGCCCTGACGTATGCGGAATCTGTGAGCATATGACAGAATATTATCCTTCATAGTGCCAGCCGCGTGTGCGATATGACGCGTTCTGCTGCGCTTTGGGTTGAAGACATTGGCGTTCCGTACGATGAGCTGGATGTCGTCCATGAACTGCTCAAAGCACGTGTACTCTTCGTCGTGCAGTTTGTCGCGCATTGTGCTCAGGTCCATGGGCCGCTTCACGATCAAATAGTAATTGGGCACTGCCACGGGGTCCACCGGCACGTAGAACGGCGTGTACAGCCTCTGCGAGTAGCAGTAGTGCAGCACTTGACTCAGGAAGATGCGCAGCTCCCGTAGGAAGTGGAAGTCTCGCTCTCTCCTCTTCTTCTGCTCATCCGGACTGAGCTCCATCTTGGAAGAGGAAGCTGGAGGAAGTGGCGCCAGTGGCAGCACTGCGAGCTTCTCGTGTCTGGATCTTTTCTTCGTCTGCACTGCTGGAGGCGTAGAGAACGAGCTAAATACGTGGTCAAAATGAGCCAACCGAGCTTCTTTACTCGGTGCCCCCAGCTCCATGACCACAGACGTCAGCGATACGCTCGGGTCTTCCTTGAATAAAGCCAACAGATCTTCTGGTAAAGGCTGTTCGTCACACGAGGACGGCGCTGTACAGGCCAAGAACAAGATCGGCAGATTGGCTCGAACTTGCAGGTTCATGAGCATCATCTTGAGCGTCACGTGCATCGACTCGCTCGTGTTCTTCCACCACAACTCGACTTGAGGGAGGTATATCACACACGGTAAACACTTCTGGGCCTCGCTGAGCCGTTGGATCAGAGCTTCTTCGGGAAAGTGCGAGTTGGAGTCCGCCACCAGTGAAGGATAGTCCAGAGAGAAGTGAGTCAAGCCTTCCAGCGAGTGCAGAAGCGCCGGTCCAATGTATTGCTGCCCCATGCCAGCCTTACCCGCAATCAAAACGCGAGGGAATCCCGAGTGACGAGGCAAATGAAGCGAAGCGATGGAGTGGACGCGGCTCTTTTGGCCTCGCTGTACTGCTCTTTGCACTGCTGCAGAGTTGGAACTCCGACAATCGAGGCAGAACCAGAGGCCGCCAGTGCTAAAACTAGGAGACGCAGTTGTCTCTGATGAGAGACAGGCACGATGGAAAGCTCCAGGGCAGGCGTTGCAGCACAGCAGCTCGCCTTCCTCCCCGTGACAAATGTCGCAGTCGTCATGGTTCGTAATCGCATAAATATCCACGTCGTCTTCGTCTTCCACTTCGTCTTCTTGAGTCCCCACATCTTCCTCATTTGTACCAGACGTAACAGCGTCGTCGATAGCTTCCTTGTCAATAGGGAAAAGCGGGAAATGACGCGCCACATCTCGCAACACCTTCACCACTTGGCCCTGCAGTAATCCTTTAACAGCTCGTGGTAGCGGCGAGGCAAACGAGCTGACAGCGCGATGAGAAGCTGGCGTGATCTTCTTGGCTGCCTTGACGAAATCTCCGCGAGCTACGATCACCTTGTCCAGATTAATCAGCAGTTTGTCCTGACTCGCGTACACTTGGGGATACACTCGACGCAGAGAGTACAAGGCCGCCTCTGCACACAGCGCCTTGATGTCGGCACCACAGTAACCCACTGTCTGCTCTGCTAGTTCCGTTAGGAATCTGTCGGATAACGGAGGCTTCCAGTGCTTCGAGTGGATGGCCAGCATACTCTTCCGTTCATTCACACTCGGCAGCTTGAAGCCTAATTCCCGATCAAACCGGCCAGGACGACGCAAGGCTGGGTCAATGGCATCCAGTCGGTTGGTCGCTCCGATCACAACGACGCGGCCCCGGGAGTCCATTCCGTCCATCAAAGCCAGCAACGTCGAGACGATGGACGCGTGGATCTGATCTTGTTTGGCGCTACGCACAGGTGCGAGGCCGTCAATCTCATCAAAGAAGATGATCGAGGGCTGGTTGCGCTTGGCTTCTTCGAATAAAAGTCGCAGTTGTCGCTCTGCTTCCCCCACCCATTTACTCAGACAATCCGCCCCCTTCCGCATGTAAAACGTGACATGTGGCCTCGGTCTTTCTTGCTTCTTCTTCTTCTTCTTCTTCTTCTTCTTCTTCTGCCCATTCTGTGCAGGACTCGCTGCTCCTTTGGAGCCACTGGCTTGCTCGTCTTCGCCGTAGAAGGAACAGGAATTGGCCAGCGCTCTGGCTAGCAGCGTCTTACCAGTGCCTGGTGGTCCGTAGAATAGCACACCAGACGGTGGAGACACGTTATACTTGCCGTAAAACTCCGGGTACAATAGCGGCAGCATCACCATTTCCTTCAGCGCTTCAATGTGCGATTTCAGGCCACCCACGCTGTCCCACGTGATGCTGCGATCCACCTCCACAGGCGTGATATCTGCACGAGAACTTCCGCTCTTCCTGCCACTCTTCGAAGGCCGCCACGGGCTGCTCGTGCGCATTCCGCCGTCTGAATCATCATCGTCCTTGTACATATCGGAAGACGACGAAGAAGCCGAAGACGAGGACGAGAGCGATCGACGATGGCGTCCTCGACGTCCTCGCCTGAATTTGCTTCGGCCACGGCTTCGGCGGCGACGCGGAGGGGGAGACGAGTCCATGTCCGACAGAAAGAGTCGCCTATTGCTTCCAGAACCAGTTGTGGCGCTTCTCCTAGAGGCACGAGTGGCCTGTTGCTTCTGATACTCTGCGTAGGCGGAAGTCTCTGGCGATGCGGTCGCGTCCTCTTCGGCGTCGGCTCGATGGGTCTTCGAGCGATCACGAAGCGAATAACGTCGTGACGTGTGTTCCTCCTGAGGTTCAAAGGCAGGAGCTGATGATCTCGTCTTGGCTCGACTTCGAGTAGCGATACTGTTCTCTTCGTCTGCAGGCGCCTGTCGACGTTGTCGCAGATGGTAACGAGTCGAACTGGCTGCTTCTCCGTCGTCTTCTTCATCCTGATCATCGTCTGAGTTTGCGTCAGACTGTGACTCGTTGTCTGCATCTTCCTCCACTTCCTGTCCGACGGCCTCTGCTTGATCGTCTTCTGCGCTCACTTCTTCTTCCAGCTGCGACCGCTTCGTTGAGCGTCCTCGGCGCTCAGTCGGAGGCGGAGGGGAAACGACACTCGCGTCGCTCATCGTGAGACTCTCGCGAGACCGCAAAGAGTAGCGCGTCGAGTTCTCCCGCGCGTTCGCTCGCTCCTGGCGCTGCTGTGATTTGATCTGTCGGTTGATCTCCCGCATGCTCATGCCGTCCTCGTACTGGGTCTCTTCTTCCTCCTGTTCATCGTCTTCGTCGTCCTCTTCTTCTTCTCCGTCTTCTTCTTCTTCTCCTCCTCCGCCTGCGCGTCTCCGTTGTCTCTTGGCCCTTCGCTTCCGATTGCGACGGCGTCTACGTTTCTTACTGGAAGCCTGCGACTCGGGCGTCGATTCTGCATATGTCGCGTGAGAATTGGTGGTGAACACGTCGTTGTACATGGACTCGTCGAAGCGCTTGGGCTTCGAGTGGCGAGTGCGAAGAGAATAGCGAGAGGACAAGGCAGGAGACGCGCTGCTGACGTCTTCGCGGCCTGTCGAGGGCGGGGGGCTCGCGATGTCCAGCTCTGTCTGGAGACGTCGTTACAGCAGAGAGTCAGTCAAAACTACAGGTAGAGAGAGACAGAGAGACAGAGAGGCAGACGTACCGACGGCCGCTTCGTCGCCTTCTCCTTTTCTTCTTCTTTGTTCTCCTCCAGCTCGTCCGTGTCGCCATCGTCCGACTGTTTTTCACGCAGCAACAGACGGTCAAGACCCTCGTTATTATGTATGTCCCCAGATACTATCGAGTGCCACCAACCTCGTCCTCTTCCATCTCGACGGGGCGAGCGCGCGTTGATCGCTGGCGCTCTGGGGGCTCCACGAGCACAGGCGACGAGTCTGCCACAGAGAAAGAGTGAGACTCAACTGAACGGAAGGTCCAACTGGCACTGGCCATGACGCACCGCTGCTGCTGCTGCTGCTCGGAGACACCGTCGTTTCCAGCACGCTGCAGCTCATAGTGAAAAGACCGAATGAGCCATTCGATAACGAGCCTACAGAAGAGAATACTATGGGCAAAAACTACGAAATGGGCACTTTTGCGACCACCGAGGGTATAATCAGATCCGGTCTGAGTCTGAGAAAAACCTATTTTTCAGATAAAAGCGGAGAATTCTCAGACTCAGACCGGATCTGATTATACATTCGGTGGTCGCAACGGGATCAGATATGAGTCTGAGTCTGAGAATTCACTACCCAGGACAGTACTGGTTTAGAGTGTAGGGGTTCTGCTTGAGTCATTGGTACGCTCCAGTAGTATCCAAAATAGTACTATTTGAAAAGTACTACGAGTATGTGCAGCATCCGGCGATACTCGCTCCGGTTGCTAAAGGGGCAATGCTGAAAAAAAAGCATATGTCAAATCATAGTTTTCAGCACCGCCCCCCAAATCCGTACGCACACGAGTATCAAGTTCAAGAGGATAGCGCACTTCGAAGCTCATCAAATCCTTCACGTTCAGTTCCGCCAACAAAAAAAGGAGAGAAGCCGAAGCCAAACCTTCGGAGAGAGCTCGGGAGTACCTGCCAGGTGCGTCCCTGTGTGTATCTGCTAGATGCGACACTGCCATCCTAACGTTTGTGCTGTGGATAGCCATGAAACCCTTGCGACCAGAGAGTACTGCGCGAACTGGGTGCATCTACTCTCGTAGCTGCAAAGCAGAACTTGTAATGGGCCAACTCTGTGCCCACTACTTCGGCTTACACGTTAGCGCACGTGTACGAGGAAGCGTAGTTTGCTTAAACTTAGGTTAACTATGCTTTCGTCCGAAAGTATAGATTTACTAAAATAAGAAAAGCTAAAAGCCGTTTTGGGTTAAAATGAGAACTGTTATTTATGATTTATGTCTGGACTGGGTTTCCTCCTAAACCTGATATCCTATATGAAAGGTATTCTGCCATCCGATGGCTGTCAGAACACTGCTAAT
>QOKR01000361.1:0-46936 GCA_016880985.1 Phytophthora idaei
TCCGCGGGTCGTTGTTCCCAACGACGAGGATCTGAAGTTTGATATCCTCCAGGAGGCGCACGATGCGCCCTCCAGCGGCCACTTGGGTCGCGAGAAGACCTTCTTGTCTGTCTCGCAGGCCTTCTGGCGGACCCACATGTACGAGTGGGTGGCCCGACACGTGAAGACATGTGAAACATGCCAGCGGGTGAAACCCGCGGGGCACGCCTCGGCCCCTTTGCAGAGTCTGCATGTCCCGGCAGACTGCTGGCAGTCAATGAGTCTCGACTTCGGCTTCGGACTTCCCGCCGACGACCACGGCAACACCGGCATCTTGATGTTCGTGTGTCGGCTGAGCAAGATGGTGCATCTTGCTCCGGTGCCAGACACGGTCACTGGCGAACAGGCCGCTAGGCTGTTCGTGGATGGCGTCTTCCGCCATCACGGTCTTCCGGAGACCTTCGTCTCGGACCGTGACCCACGGTTTACCGCTGCGTTCTGGCAAACGCTGTTCCAATTGCTTGGAACGAGGCTGCACATGTCTACTGCTGACCATCCCCAGACGGATGGCCAGACAGAGCGTGTCAACCGGGTGCTCGAAGAGACTCTGCGCAGTGTCTGTGCGGCAGCCCCTCGCACGTGGTCAGACCGACTCCCCGTGATTGAGTTCGCACTCAACAACGCGGTCCACGCGTCGACCGGGTTCACCCCGTTCTACCTGAACGGGATGCGTCACCCGCGAGTGCCCCTCACTCTACGTGGGGGCGCTAAGTCTTCAATCTTAAGTGGGGGAGAGGCTCGGAAAGCCCTTTCCTCCCAGGTCTCGGACTTGAGACCCGTTTCCTTGCGGAAAAAGGTGGAGTCCTTTATCGACACCAGGTTGAATGTGATCAACCGAGTCCGTGATGCTATGGCGATAGCACAGGACAGACAAAAGGAGTACTCTAACAAACATGGAAGAGGAAACGTTAACGTGTTTAAGGTGGGCGACTTAGTCCTACTCGACACTAGAAACCTACCGCTAGACACTGTCAGCTCGGTAGGGAGCAACAAGCTGAAGCATCGCTTCATTGGGCCGTTCGCGGTCCTGGCAAGACATGGTGCTTCGTACACCATCGATCTGCCTAAGTCGATGAAGACGCATCCGACATTTTATGTGGGTCGTCTGAAGCGGTATCATGATCCGCAGGGGCCTGCCGCTCCCCAGACGCCGCAGGCGTCCCGCGAGGAGGAGGACCCAACTCCTCGAAACGAGAATCAGCCGCAGACGTCGTCGAACGTCCAGCGGCGTAAGGCCAAGACCCACGCGGCATTGGTGGACCCCGAGGCGTCTGGTACGCCGGAGTGGCTCCGTACGGTTGAGCCCCAGCTGGGTAAGCCGAGTACCCACCATAGCCATACGGCTGAGAGTACGGCTGAGCGTACCCGTAAGAGTGCGTCTCCGTCCGCGGTGCCAGGTCACGAAGGGCACCCCGGACCTGTTAAAGCTGGCGGAAAGCCTCATCCACATCGGACGAGGGCGCCCAGCGACCAACCCGATCGTGGAGTCCCGAGATTTCCCGGCCCAATTGGTGCAGGCGGTCTTCGAGCTTCGCGAGGACCCCGCGATTCCCGGCCTGGGAGGCAGCATCACCGCCAGTTCCGAGACCCAGAGCGATCTCGAGGACAAGAACGCGTTGACGGAGACGATCAACCTCCGCGTTCTGCGGTTGAGTCACAGTCGCAAGCGGTGCACTCGACGGAGAGGAGCGCCACGCAGGAGGTGCCTCGTACTCGAAGTCGAACGAGGGCTCCTCCACCTCTCCTCGACCGTAATGGAGAAACCCACTACCACGTGGAGCGGGTCGTCCGCGAGCGGCGCCTTGATGGAAAGCACCAGCTCCTGGTGAAGTGGCGGGGATACCCCGACTCACAGAACTCGTGGGAGCCGATTGAGCGGTTCCAGGCTGACTGCCCGAAGGCTGTCGCGATCTGGGAACAGAAGCGGCGGCAGCTTCGTGAGTAGTCCGGGCCTTCTTGCCCGAACGGGGGTATGAGCGCTGACGCATACAGCTCATACCCGCGCTCACCTTGAGCGCTAGAAGCCGCGCGCTTCTGAAAGTCCTTGGTAGCAGTCGCTTGCTAACCAAATGGACAAATTCAATCCGAAGATCGCGCTGGTCCAGGATATAGGACAGCAAGCGATCTTGTTGGAGCTCTCGGAGCTCCTCCTGTGAGTAGCTATGAGAAGCTACCCACTCCAGAACAGCAAGTCGGAGGTGCCCCACGACTGGCAGTTCTCGGGGCAGACCCAGGGGTAACACCAAACGGGATGGAGGCCACCTCGGTTCACGGGCTTCTTGCGCCGAGTCGTGAATTCCTTGAGAGGAATTCGGTGCGGTGCGAGAAGCACGCACCTGGCACCCTCGATGTTCTCCGTGAACAACGGGTTCCGCTAAACCAAGGTGCGCTCGTACGCACCCTTTGAGGTGTGTCCTCCAATGAGCCCACGAGGAGCAACGAGCTGCTCCAAGTAGAGCTCAGCACCGGAGCTAGGCTCTGGAGGCCAATACCCTCGCGGGTGTGGCGCTCCTCCTTCGCGAGCAGGCGGACCGTTGTGACCTGGCGGGTGGGACCCCGTCGTAGGACGCCCTCGCACTCGCTGGGCAGCTTGGAAGTCCTCCTGCTGCCGGTCGAGATCGTTCGAGATCTCCTGGAGCTCGTTGACAGCACCCTCCTCCTCTTCCTCATCAGAGTCTGAGGCGAAGAGGTTCTTGTAGGGGTCAACCTCGGTCTCCAACGCTTCACGGCGTGGTGACCTAGAAGCATTCCGCTTCTTGGTGTGCTTGCTCTGTTCGGCTGCCGCCTTGGCGGCCTGAGCTCGCTCATGACCCTCAGAGAACGAAAGGTTCCTGAGGACACGACGAGGTTTATCGTCCTCGTCAGCCCAGGTATTGGATGAGTTCATGGCCTCGTCGGCCGGACTCATCGGGCTGTGGCCACCATGGTCACTTCCGAGTGAGTGCACGGACTCGCGTCCACCCTCACTAGGCAGCGGAGTACGCTCGCCGGCAGCCTCCTCGGAGTGGCTGCCATCGTGTTTGGCCCTGGCTTCAGCCACGGTGCCAGGACTGTGCTCCCGCACGGCGAAGCGCGGGTTCGGGCCATTGTCCTTCGGCAACGAAGGCGATCGACTGCGGCGTGAGCTCGCGCCCGTATCCGCTGGCGCGTCACCATACGAGGTGACGGCCTTGGAGGCTACCTCAGTAGCCTCCTGTAGTGCAGAGCCTTTGCCGCGAGATGCCCCGACATGGGACATGCTGAGGTCGACGTGGAGACCGTGAAGAAGAGCGTGGGTGCTGCTCGGGGCTCAAACGGGAATGAGCCGCCGCGGTGTGGCACCGCAGCTAGTCGATGGCTTTCGACTTGGCGAGTGAAAAGTGTGAGACTTTCTTCGCTCACCCTGATTGGTTGGTAAACCGAGCCTAAGTGAGGGGGAAGAGTGCCTGTCACTCTTCAGGGGTTCTGTGGTGTGGACACACCATGGCTACATGCCCTCAAAGCCAACCAATAGGATAACATCTAGGATACTCTATAGGTGACTTGCATTTAGTATGTAGATCGATTTAGAAACACCTATAAATACACTCAGTCTTAAATCTACCTAGTCTTGGTCAGTTGTTCCTTTAGGCCAGGGACTAGTGAACTGCCGTTCACTGAGAGTTTGTATACTCTCGGAAGCTCTCACTTCCTCTGTGCAAGGTGCCGTGTGACCCGTCACATCACTGAAGACTAGCTACACTTTACTACTTGGCGTTCACAACGCGCGCGACAGTGTTCGCATCCCAGAAGCGCCGGTTCATCTTCAGAAACAAAACTGTTTCAAGATGAATCGGCAGCATGCGTTGACGCTGGTGTGAGAGCGTATGCTTCGCCACGCTAAAAAGCCGTTCCACGGAGTTTGACGTCGGGGTATGGAACGCACCCCGTCGAACATCTTCTTCGCTGTTCTTTGCTTCTTTCTGACCGCCAGTACTTTGTCCACAAAGCTCTGAGGACGTCCAGTCGTGGAGTCCACGATGACAGCTTGCGGGGTCGTCTCAAATGGGTGCAGAATTAGCTGCTGATCACCCGTGAGTTCCTCAATCCTACCCGACAGGGCCAACACGCATGCACTCTCGAAGTCCGGGTCCTTGACGATGGCCGCGCTGGCGGCAAGATACGTGCCCACTGCAGGATGCTTTTTGATGAGCGCATCGAATATGTCGCGAACATTGAGAAGCCTCATGCCGTTGTCCTGCAGCTTCATGGTGACCGACTGAAAGTAACCCAGCTCGCCCGGCAACACTTTCAGGCGGTTCTCCTGCCGGTGGGGTGGCATCAACTCCATAATGCCAGCGTCGTCCGCATCCAGATGGCGAAGCTCGACATAGCGCTTGAGCATTTTGTATGTCGAGCCCCATCGTGTCGTTTGACGGAGAAGCGGGCGCAAAGTTGTCCTTTTCGTAAAACAAAAAAAGACATTTTTAGTCAAAGCAAAACCGCCAAATACCGATAAGATCCACAACATTACAGTAGTTTCGCCGCCTTGTTGAGACCTCGCAGCTTCTGAACTTGTTCCAGCTGCGGTTCGTACTCACTAAGGAACAAATTCACTGCTAAGTCCAGGCGATGGCTCGCGGAGCCAATAAACGGGGCTTCCAGAAGGTCCGCCAACTTAGTGTTGACGGAGCAGTTGTCGCCGACCAGGTAAGAGATGTTGCTAGTGTCGCGCTTGTAGAACGACAGGACGCCCTCCAAAAATGAGACATGGCTTTCGACCGTGCGGTCGTCTGTGTTGTCGTTCACGATAGGAGCCATTGCCAGGAGAACTTTCTCTACACGGTCATCGTGGTCGAATACAGCGAAGATCGCAACAAAATGTTCCGACAGAAAGGTGCGGCCATCGATGATGATGCCAAACATGGACGGGGGCACCTCGCTCAAGGTAGCTTCAACCGTCTTGGTCACTAAGTCCGCGTACCTGAGTTGGGTCTCGACGCTCATTGGTTTTATCACCGTGTACTTAGCGACAGAAGGATTATAGCATAAGCTGAACGGGAGTTTGTACTCGATGATCAGGACGAACCAGCTGTAGATAGTAGTCTGGCTCTTCTGATCGATGAAGGTCACAAGGTGCCCGAGTTGAAGCCGCTCATCTTCATCGTCGACAGATAGTCAGGGTGGACCTTCATGACGTGGTTGAACAGGTTGGAGTAGCCAGTTTTGGGGTCTTGCTTACGGGTGGTACCGCACTGGCAGCGAAAGTGCTCAGGCGGCTCATCCTGCGCGCCCAGAAGGGCAGTGAAATAGTAGCTGCAGACTTGCTTGGTCGTGAAGGAGTTCTTGAGGGCCATGATGGAATCAAAAATGATAAGCAAGAAGCTCGGGTGCAAGTTTGAGAGATCCCTGTTCACAACCACCCATCTAGAGGCTAATCATTCTGAAGATTGAGCTGCGTAATTACGTTTTTGCATGATGAAAAAAACCACTTTAACGAAATAAAGTACTTTGTTGAATGGGCGAAATAACTAAATGACAGAAAGTTGAAAAAGTATATAATAGAGTGCGGAATTAGATGATACTCATCCATATCGATCGGAATGGTAGTCCAGTCGGCGAATCACCTTTTGGAAATTCTTCTTGTTTTGTGCTCTGGTTACATGGACTCCATGTATTTTATTCCACGCATGAAGCGCAGCCTCAGCTTCTTCGAAATTCACAAATTCTTGCTCGGGTATCGGTAAAATTTCAAAGATGGCAGAAGAGTGTTTGTTGGATGAGATTTCCGCCGGTGTCGCTGCTGTGGAGCTAGACATCTTTGATAATGAGCTGGTCTCGAGAGCGCTAAGACTACTGTAACGGACGTGCCTGCGAAGAAGCTGGATGTCGTGCTTTATTATTAGCTGGGATTTATTTAGAAACGACACATCTATTTTTTTCTACCTCTTTGGGTATTGGATTATTTTGAATAGAGCAAAAATGTTCTTAAAACAAAATTTGGGATTTGGTCCAGCTGCGTTACCTATTTTTACATTTGGGTCCACTACGCAGTGTCTCTGGAACCTCGAGCTCCCTAAGCTCGAGCTCCATAGTTTTTCCCATTGCACTCGGATGGCCGCGAACACGAACGCATGACTGGTGAAAGGATCGATGATAGCCCCATCATCTCTGCACGGCCTGCCGGTACTGCTGATGTTTGTAAAAGCAGACAAACCAAGCGTGGAGCACGTAAAGGACATGCACATGGAGGTTGCAGACCGTCAAAACCATCCTACCGCCTCGGCACCATGTGGCTTGCTCGTTCATGCCGAGCACGCCAAAGTCATCTGGAAAACCGTCTTAGTGGTGTATGGATACCACAGCAAATGCAAATGGAGACGAATTGGTGCGAACACCACAACGGCACATTGGTATGGCAGAAATCTGGTTGCTGCTCTATTCGGTACTTAACAACATGTACATTAAGCTAGACGGACATCTACACAGTGATCGTTGGCACTCCATGTCTACTGGCGGCGGGCACACTTCGGAGTGGTGGGAGTGCTAGGAGGCTCCGTCGCAGGGGTATTCTCCTCCGTGGCAGGGGTAGTCTCTTCCGTTGTTGGGGTCTCGCCACCAGAGGTAGATGCCTCATTATCAATCTCTTCCGAGTCGGTCGTTGGAGCTGTCGCCGCGGTGCTGGTAGTACTGCTCGACGGGGACGTAGAATTGGTCGACGGCGACGCATTGGAGGCAGAAGTGGGCGTGGTAGTCTGCGTCGAACTCGAGCTAGAGACGGCAGCGACCGTCGACGCACCGGCCCCCACCGTTGAAGGCGGCGCACCTTTACCGGAGCCGCCCTCCAGCCATACACAGTCCGAGTACACCTGCCACTGTTCACCGTGGACGGCGAGCCAGTAGATCGTCAGACGGTTGGCATTCGCGCACTTGGACTCGTCGTACGGAATCTTCGCGGGGCTGCCCGCGTATTTGGTCTGGCAGTCATAGTCAAACAGCACTTTGGTATTATCGCACCAAACCTCGCATGGACCAGGGTGCGTGAAGCCCGTGTACTCGAGCTGCGACGCCGGCAGCTTCGAACGAGCAGCGTCTTTAAAGGTAGTGAGTCCGCAATCCGGGTCAACTTCGCTGCTGTAGAGTTTCTGGTTCTTAGCGATGAGCGCACCGAGAGAGCCACCCCCCTTCGTGGCCAGATTGGCTTTGATGATGTTAATGGCCCCGGTGGGGCCGTAGCCATACTTCCCTCCGTCAATTTTGCCAAAAACCGTGCTGTCGATGGTGCTGCCGTATCCGTTCGATGGGTAGCCTTGAGTCCACTGCGCAGCGGGGTCCACGATGTAACCGTGACCGTGTACAGAGGGCATCGACGTCAAGACGGCGGCTCCTGTGGCGACGAGAGCGATGATCTTCATTTTTTCTTCCGGTTTGCCTGATAGTTGCTACTGGCGACTGCAAATTCGAGAATGACGACCCAGTTGAACTCGTGCAGTACGGACAGCAATGCGGCGAAGTGTTACTCGATCGCGTGCCTCTGATCGGATTAATAAGGGGATGCCATCCATACAGATGGACGGTCTGCAAGCAAGGTAAAGGACCGAGAACTTCTTGGAGAAGAAGGAACGCAAAGCCGTCAGGATTCACTTGGATCAGTCGTGATGGTGGTCGATTCCAAGCTATCACGAGACTAGATACACGTGTGTACCTCCAAAGGTATTTTAAATACTCTTTTCTTATTTAAAAACTCGCTAACCACAGTTGCATGGTCTTTGTTTTCGCCAGCCGGAACGACGCAACAGAGCTGCCTTTGTTATAACCGCTGAAAGAGCAGCGGATACGGTATAGGGCAGGCCTCCTAAAATTAGGCCTTTGAAGAAAAAGACCTAATTTTATAAAAACAAATTAAAACATTTAAAAGTCCATAATTTAAGGATTGGCCTCCCTATAGTTAATTCAAGATAAACAGAGGAACTCTGGTAAAATAGGTGCTTCACCTTTTCATTTTTGGTTACCTGATGTAGTATTCCAGACACTTCAAGCGAATGATACGCCCCGAGAAACGCTTTCCAGAAGAGCTAGGTGTTAGCCTTAAGCTTGCCTCGGGGCCGGGATGGCTTTTGTGCTATGCCTACACCATGAGTGAGAAGAGCTAACAGAAGGAGGGGGGGGGGGGCAAAAGCGTAAGGCACCAATTCGATAGCAAAACCATCGTTCACCTAATTCATCGTAGCACATAGATGTTTGAATACAGTGTAACGATATATTAATCATGTAAATCCTATATGTAGCACACAGAGGTCCTGAAGGATCTTCGCAATTATTTTATGTATCAGACTACATGCATGTGGAGATATGTGGTAAAGCATATCGTGCGAAGTGATCAAGTAAATCATTGCCACAATACGTCCTTCGACAACACGCGAGACGGCCGTTTCGTTTGCACCGGCCCTTCTGCGAGGGGGTTGACTACCATATTAACCAAGACGACATCGGTCAGTTCAGATTTCTCTAAACTGAGGTGAGAATCGGACAGATAGGACGAGTTTCACACCAGTTGGATAGATCACTCGCTCGAGGAGGATATCCCAGGCGACGCAGTTTAAGCATGTTCTGTATATTCACAACCAACAAGGTACGTAGAACACAAAATAAAGATGGACATAATTTAAACAAAGTAAAATGAGAGTGTCCACAATTTAGCCCATTTTATTTAAATTCGTCAAATGCCTAATTTTAGGAGGCCTGGTATAGGGGTACTATTACAGCGAGCAGAACACCAGCATTTTGCCGATATTAATTATTTCGCATCGACGCCTCCCATACGACCATGGATTCTACGTAAACGCTGGTGTCCCTCGAAACAAGCTTGAACCGATCAAGGAATACGCTTCCCAATTCGTGCAATGACTTTACCTAACTGATCCTTCGCGATGGGGTCTACCTCGAATCTTGACTCGAGCGAGAAAGCTTCTTATGGAGAAGTGCTAGAAAACTTAAAGGAAGGCTTAAAATCCGTCGGAATGCCAGATAAGTTTCTTTCAAACCCTCATTTTGCAACATATATTCGAGGGGAAAGTTGAGGGTTACATGCAGCACTTCTTGGTATTAATAGAACTCCAATAGCAATTTGTGGTTTGTATTGATACCCTGGCGGCAAAGCGGTACTAGTATTTCGGGAAATCCTTAGTCCCGATTCAGGACTCCCGAAGTAAGGGATGAAAGGCGATCCACTCTACATGTCGAACGAAACCACATATTATCGCTATCAGGATGAATCACTACTAGGCGATGTACCTATTTTGCGGTACATTTGGTGTCTACAGTTTATGGGTTGCAAATAGAGGAGAATGGTAACACGGCTAGTTAACAGCGATGATGGCATGCCTGGGGTAGAGAAATCTGTGCCTTTGGACCTTTGTGATCCCACCCATGAGAGAGAACTTGTGACTTTTGACAAACATTATGATTCGGCATCATAAATGTGTCAAAGTCTGAGTGCTGTCGACGCCACCGTTTTTAACGTCGCTTGACGTTAAAACTGCCCGGTGGGTAACACCCCATGCCCGATCGCGATGTAATTGGCCAAAATTAAAACATGACGTGTGATAGAGCCAATCTTAGACACATCAATCTGTAATATCGAGGTGGCATGTGCCACATTACAACCCATAATTTGCCAGAATCAAAGTGAGCCACGTAGGACTTCAGCGAGACAGCGAGTGTGGCCCAGTTCAAAATCGGCTTTTGTGAGCCGAGGAGTTTGCATACGGCGCGCGTATATTCAAGAATCAGAATTCAAGATACTGGAAAGTTGCCTCGCTTTGCATGGGCTAACCAGGGTTGTCATTAAACCGGACTACCCCGGCCCGATGAAACTTTGTCTGTATTAATACGTGTGTCGATGTCAAAGGTGGTCCGAGAGTGGTGTACAGTGACAAAAGGTTTAGATACGCATATATGTGTTGTCATTTTCTCTTGCTGGTCCTACGATTAACCTCCCTTAGCGGTGGAACAACTCTTGATCAAGTATAGCATGTTAAGGCGGTTGATGTGGTACGTATTTATGAAATTTAGTGGAATTCGAACGAAATATTTCAGATCTGGAAATTTATGGAAATATCTGATGATAGATCTTTTTGGAGGCTGAATTCCGATATAAGAGCTTATTTTAATAGAATGGATTGTTACGTGATTTTATATACTATCGTACCGATATGCGCACCTAATTTCCCCAAAACCTTTGATTTTGACCTATTTGACCTTTTTCTATCATCAGAATGTATCGAGTTTCAAGTTAGACAATATTATCAAGGGTCAACACAAAAAACAAGTCTACTAGTCCGGTGGAATCAAATCGTATCAAGTACGATAGGATACCGGTATCACGATATGCAAGCTCATCTTAGACAGTATTTCGGCACCCAGCAGGTCCTGTTGAAACAGGTGGCTGTATCGTGGCACCGTAGATGCCTGCGGAGGTTTGGATGAGAGGATTGCAGGCAAACAAATTGTTGCAGACCTCTTCATCATGAATCATGAAGTTCAGGCACTAAACGGCAATGACGTCTGCACCTTCAAACGGAATCAATTCAATGCGAACTCAACAACTACATACCTGGTATTGATAAACAGGCTTCACTGAACTGTTTTGTACTAGACGACACTCATGGGTTAGACGAACATCTACTTTGTCGATCGACGAAACGATTCTCACTCAATAAAACTAGTTGCGACGAGAGCACTTGGCGCTGGTAGGCGTAGCGGGAGGACTCGGGGCCTCAGTGACAGAGGTGGTCTCCTCCGTCGTAGCACTGCTCGGAGCAGTCGTGGTGCTGGTTGTGCTGGCAGACGGGGATGAATTGGTCGACTGGGACACATTAGAGGACGGCGCAGTGGTAGTAGTCGGCGTCGAACTCGAGCTGGAACCGGCATCGACTGTCGACGCGCCGGCGCCAACAGCGGAAGGGGCCGCGCCGCTGCCAGATCCACCCTCTAGCCACACGCAGTCCGTGTACACTTGCCACGGGTCTCCGTGCAGAGCAAGCCAGTAGATCGTTAGGCGATTGGCATTGGCGCACTTGGATTCATCGTATGGCAACTTGGCCGGAATGTCAGGATATTTAGTCTGGCAGTCGTAGTCGAACAGCACCTTGGTGTCGTCGCACCAGACCTCGCACGGACCCGTGTGAGTAAATCCAGTGTACTCGAGCTGGGACGCCGGTAGCTCCGAGCGGGCCGAATCCTTGTATACGGTCAGACCGCAATCAGCGTCCGTCTTGCTGCTGTAGAGTTCCTGGTTCTTGGCGATGAACGCGCCGAGAGAGTCGTAGCCCTTCGTCGGAAACGTAGCCTTGAAGAAGTTCAACGTGCCGTTCACGCCGTAGCCGTACTTTGAGTTGTCGTATACACCCCAGATCTCGTTGTCGACGGTGCTTCCATAGCCGTTGTTCGGGTAGCCGTCGGCCCACTGCGCAGCGGGATCCACGATGTAACCATGACCGTGCACGGTCGGCATGGACGCCAGGACGGCGGCTCCTGTAGCGATAAGAGCAAGCACCTGCATATTTCTTCCACTGACCTGTTCTAGAGGAGTGCTGGAGACTGCAAATTCGAGAGTGAGGGAACCGGTTGGACGCAGCGGCGGCAAGGATGGCTCACGAGAAGTCAGTGCATCAACAATCCTGGTTAAGGGTGTTGCCCTCCAGTCATCCAGATGTGAGGGTGCTTACGCCGAAGATGTAAAGGATCATTCCTACGGAACTCGGTCAAAGTGCAAAGCAAACGAGAGCGATCAGGTAACGGCGTGGTTTTTCTCGTCTTCATAGCCACCAGATGGCAGCAAAACTGGTTTACTGGTATACTGTAAGTCCAGCTGGAAGGGTGTCTACGAAGATGTAAAGCCTTTACTACAGTAAAGCATCACGCTTAGTGAAGTAGCGCAAAGCGAACGAGAGCGACCAGGTTGAACTAAGCAGCTTAGTACAAGCCTGATTTTGTATTGGACTATCGTCTTCACCAGCACCAGATGGTTGTCAGCATAGCAATGGTTTCTTCCTTGCATGTAGAAGTCATTGTGACTATTAATATATGCTTGATAAGTACTTCGAAGTACAAGTTAGTTAGTGGAAAAATATAGTCGGTGGGATCAACTAACTTATCGTGGAAACCGACGATCTACAGGTACCAACGAATCAATACGCGTACAGTTTCTCTCATTTTTCAGCCGGGTGCTCGCAGGATGCGAGTCGCAACAGTCAACCTACGTGTACTGCCATCGAGATGACGGTACAGTCTCTCTGTTTTTCCCACCGGTAATTCGTGGCGAAGTACAATAAGCTTAGTATAGAAAGTGAACGTCCACATTCTGTCCGACCGACAGTGGACGCCTTCCAAAAACGGTTTACCAGTCCGACTTATCTGCAGCAGGTAAGCCGCGGCTTATGCGCGCATATATTGAGTAGATTTCGTCTCCATACTCTGCCCTAACCCTAGAACTAAGCTCTGTAGCCATCTTACAGTTTTGTCTTGATCTTTGTATATTTCTAAATGACCATCATTCCACGCTATTCTTGCTTCACTCTGCTTTTGTGATTGCCCAGCTTAAATCTTCCGCAACGCCAAAGCGCCGTTCACTTTCAAATCTGCGGTCGAAGGGGGAAGACAGCAGCGATCTGCACTTCAAGACGTGAGTATCCGCTCGAGCAATGTGGTTTTACTTATTGTGGACTAACTTGCTCTCTGTCTATAGATGGTGCACTTGAAGCACTCTGCGGTGCACTGGAGGCTTCGCTGCATTGACGACAGCTCCAGTGACGTCGAGAACACGCCTCCGAACATCTCGTCCAACCAGCACCAAGATGCAAGTGCAGCCTGCAGTGGTACTGGCACCGCCACTCCACCATGGCTGACGCCTGAGCGCAGGAGCCGGGACAAAATGGTCACGAACCCGCCGCCAAGTCCGGCAGCGTCAGGTCCGTCTTGTCCGCCGACCACCCGACTAAACCTCAGCCCTACGACTTCGTCGCCAGTGTTGCTGGAGTCGCCGCCTCGACGCCCCGTGATTCTTTGTACTGGGTCGGTGGCCGTCTCGCGTCGCCCACCTGCGCGAGCAGTACAACCCGTTGGGGACGGAGTTTCCGGCGGTCTCGCATTTTGGATGGTGCGACTGCTTCGCACCGTGCCGTGTCGATTCCTGCCAAAACTCGTTGATGAACCTTTACTGCAATGTGAACTGTTGCCTCTACGAGGGCTTGCGTGGCAACGGGCTGCGCGAGTCGAGCAAGGTGTTATTGGGGAAGAACACGCGCACGAATTCGCTTGCTGTGGTGATTGCGGAGGACATCGGCGCAGGTGAGGTGCTGGGCCAGTATCTCGGCGGGATCGAGCACGTTAGCGCCTCGCGCTCTGGACGACCGCGCAATCGGGGTTACCGGCTTGTGCTGAAAACACAACCGGAGCGACCGAGCTTGTCGATCCGTGCTGCGATCAATGCAGAGAAGATAGGCGGGCTCATGAGGTTCGTCAACCACTCATGCGCGCCGGTGGCCAAATTCGTCGAGGTTGCCAACGTCCGGCGCACTACCGTTGTTGTGGCGACCACAGAGGAGATTCGCCGCGGAGAAGAGGTGACCGTGGACTACGGCGACGATCGCTGGTTTATCTGTCGGTGTGGTCTGGAGGGATGCGGTCATCGGGACATTTAAGGCGAGGAGGACTCATGAAGTTTTGCAGTACGAAGGAGAGGTCAGTGTTTCTATAGGTGCAAGTGTTGAGAAGGCCTTGCTGAATTTAATTTTTTTTTTCGAACGATTGCGAAGCTTGTTGGACCTAGCGCGGACTTTGACGTGGGGTCGGACGTGCAGCTTCGAATCAAAGCGTTGGCACGTAGTTTGGCGCCAAGATCAAACGCCCGCGAAGTTTTCAAACGCTCAGATTTGTTGTTTTCGCGCGCGAGTTCGGCGTGCAACACGTTGAAGTTTCGACGTACTAGCATATCTTCAAGACAACGGTGAGTTGGGGGGGGGGGGGACTTCTCCCTTGCACAGGTGGCAGGGGAGCCATGCGATCTGCGTCTCTCACTTTGCTTTTTGCCACGCAGCAATCAGTTCTCCCCACCCAAGCGCACCCTCCTCGCCTCGCTTTCACCCCGCTGTCCAAGTACGCCTGCCCAGTGTGCGAACATCCGTGTCAGTGCGCTTCCCGAACGACTTGTGTGTCTGTAGATGGTCCGGAACTCTGGAACGACGGACTACTCGATGTCCGAGATCGACCGCCTGTTGGCACTTGTCGTCAAAATTCTCTCGTTGGGCAAGGACGAGTGGGAGCGGTTGGCGGCGACCTACAACACCAGCAAGCTGCGTGGTGCAGCTGAGAGGGACTACGAGAGCTTGCGGCGCAAGTTCAAAGCGCTGTACAGCACTCGAAAGCCGACGGGGATGCCGGACATGCCCCCGCATATCAAGAAGGCGAAGGAGATCAAGATGGCCATCGACGAGAGGGCCGACGTGGTCGAAATGGATGCCGGAGCTGACACCGATCAGCGTTTGGTCGAAACCGACCTCTGCTTTGACGTGGACCCAGACGAGAGTTTCTACGAAGACTGCGACGAGGATAGTGCGAGGCTGTCTACCGGAATTGTCCGTACCTTGAATGGTCACGCCGATGTGACTGCCACCTACGAGTTCGTCGGGGAGAATTCCTCGGAGTCAACCTGCTCCTCGAACCGAGGCGAGTTCCAAGAGCTGCTCACGTCTTCGTTGGACTCCGAGGGGTTAGAAGCCTTTGCTCGCACGCCACACCCGGCACCTGCTCGCTCCGAACCAAGCGATCGCCGTCCTGGATCTGGTTGCCTACCACTATCACGCAAGTCACCAGCTACACCCAGGGTCAGTGAGGTGCCACAACCAGCAAACCTGCCTTTGGTTATTGATCTTGCCTCGGGGAGCCGCGACAAGCTCGAGGAACTGAAGTACCCAAAACTGCAGAGGTTCTCGAATCGCCTCGGTACCAACCTCACAACGTTCCGCGAAGGTACTAGCGGCGTCAAGCGCGTGCTTGAACCAGACAGCGATACTCTGGAGGCCAGTTTTGCCAAGGCCAAGCGCATGCGCGCCATGAAGACCACCAGTGCGCTCAAGTCGAAGCTGTATACGGTAGAGACCTCTGCGAGCAACATGCGGGGGAGTATCCTCGAAACAATCCTACTCCTACGCGAGGAATATGAGCGCAAGGCGGAATTGCGTCGCGCGGAAGAGGATCAGCGTCGCATGGACGAGCTTGCGGCCAGAGAGACTCACCGCATTGCAGAGAAGGCCGAGGCCGATGAACGCCGCCGTGCTGAGAAGCTTGAGATGGAAGACCGTGCGCGGCGTGATCGCGAAGAAGCACGTCATGCTGATCGGTGCCTTAACGAAGAGGGACTAAGACAAGCGCGACGGAAGTCAGAGCTAGGACACGATCGTGGAAGCAATACTCTCCACTCAGAATGTAGTGTTGTAAGTATAAACTAACTTCTGAAATCAACAAGTGTTCGTGATCACCAACAACTTTCTTCTGCCCTCACAGCCCTTCGGGCTCCATATCGCATGAGAAGGTTGTGCGAATCTGTGAGATTCCTATCGTTCGCACGCGGTAGTTTGTCATGCGGAAACAGTTGTTGATCCTGAGCCCGCGTATCTTCGGGTCGTATGGCAATGGTAGATTGAGGCGGTGATAAACTTTTTGAATGCTCCCCATGCCCCACTCAGCCGCCTGCCTCACTGACATGATGGCGTTGTGTAGTGCCCGTGCGGAGCTCCTCAGAGACGGCAGAATCCTCTCCAAGTCGCCGTCTTTGAGGGGCGTCAGTATACGACCAGTCATCTCTGTTGAGCATGGAAACGCCGAGTCTGAAACAACGTTCATACGAGCGTCCGGGCAGTACGTGGGGTCCAGCAAGTTGTTGCGAAAGCCGAGCGATGTGTCCGAGGCAGTTGTGGCGCGCCCAAATGATACAGCCGTCGGCGGCAAAACAGACCGTGCCCGTCACGAAGACGGTGTGTAGCCAGCCGTTATACATGGCGTTTTGAAGGTCGGCATTCGAAGGCTGCTGGACCTATGACCCAACAATTATCAACATGTTAGTTCATAGCGAAAGAAACATCTACATCCAGATGAAGGAAGCTGCAGCACTTACCCTCAGGTTTTTCCCATCAATGAAGCCAAACGTATGCGTGAGGAGTGGCTCGCGTGCCTCGACCAGCTTTGCCAATTCAATCTGGCGAGCTGGAGATGGCCACGAGATCCTTGTGGGCGTAGTCCTTCAGTGCCGCACCCAGCGCTTCCTCTGCCCGTCTAAGTGTCCTCGAGAGCGTGGGGGGGACCCCAAACACCATGGAGGGTGCTCTGCTCCATAGAACCGACGTAGAAGCTCATGACTAACCCAGCACCTGGTGATGGTAGCGAAGCTTGGGCGGGCGTCCTCGTGCGATGTGGTGTGGGATGTAGTAGTAGCGATGGAATCTGCGCAGAAGACGGTTGAAAGACGACCTGCACGCACACGCGGGTTAGCAATGCAGTTGCACGACAGCAACAGGTAGGATCGCAC
Source organism: Phytophthora idaei (assembly GCA_016880985.1). Classification (NCBI taxonomy): domain Eukaryota; phylum Oomycota; class Peronosporomycetes; order Peronosporales; family Peronosporaceae; genus Phytophthora; species Phytophthora idaei. The sequence continues at coordinate 16,583 of QOKR01000361.1, forward strand.
CGTGTCAGGCTTGTCGCGTCTAGGAAGTTGATGTCGTTCCCGTATGTGTACAGCATCATCCATGCGGAGTACGACGGCGAGTCGAGGAACTGCAACGTCAAATAGTGCCCAGATCGCATGGCGATTTTCCACGGCTCCTTTACCACCACGTGGAACACCTCGTCACACACGTCCGAGTCTTGCTGCTCGAAGGCCTCGACCAGCATCAGCACAGTGTCCGCGTCGTCGTCCTCCATCCTGGCTTGTGCTCGACGCGCGCGAAATCTGGAGTGATGAAAATTCGAAGGAGGGCGATGTCGAGAAGCCTTAGCTGTGTCCGCGACAAAATGACGGGTATATTTGTAGCTAGATGTCAGTCTCAATAATAGCTGCCCGTTTGGGGCATTATGAACAGGACGCAGGTTGGAGTTGTAATGCATTTGCGGTGGAGGTTTTTAGCGATAAGTCGGCTTGTATCTTCTTAGAGGCCGCCTTACTTGCTGCAGATAAGTCGGGCTGGTAAACCATTTTTGGAAGGCGTCGGCCAGCTCAGTCTTTACATTCATACCTTAAAGTAAATGACATATTATGTTGTACACAGGCGAAACTCGCTTGACATGTGAATCCAAGCATTCCCAGCACAAGACGAACTTTATCGGGTCTGCCTGATCTGAGTGATCTGGTCGATCAGCAACGGTCCGTCAGTTGTCCCCTTTGCAGCGGACAACTTGGGTTGGCCATGACAAAGTATCTATATTAATTTACGTACATGAATGTAATTTCTCTCGTTTTATCGTTTAGAAACGTATTCTAAAAAAACACCAAGTACTACTCCCAATTTTTTTTTTACCCCATGCGGCATGTCATTCATAATCGTTCTCATCTACGGTGGCTGCACTTGGTAGGCGTGCTGGATTTCGAGTAAGCCGAGTAATCCGAGTTCGTCGCCGTCGTCGTCGTCGAAAATGACTGCAAAAGAATACTAAGTTCCAAGTGCAGAAGCCTCGATCGTTTGCTTGATGCCGTCGATGAACACGTTGCCATACATGTACTGATTGCCGTCTTTGCGGTTATTTGTAAGATGGTGTTGTCCTCTGCAGCAATAGAAACTTCGTTGGCCGTGGAAGCTAGAGCAGAGGTTGAAGCCGACGAAGTAGTGATCAACGTGGTCGAGGTTAAAGCGAAAGCGTAACGAGTCTTTCGTGCTAGTGATTGGCATTGAGTTTGGCGAGGCAAGGTAGGATATGCACTATCCGCTGCTACTCGTAGGTATCACGCGAGGCGAGCGTCTTAGTCACTAACGGAGACGCTGCCACCAAGCTAGCTTAGTTCATTAAAAAATCGTTATCTGTTTGAAGGCATTGACCGGCGACCCGATCATGAGTGACCAGGATGTTGTACTAAGAGGGACAATTATGTCCCCTGTGGAAGAAAATTCCTATGCGATTTGGTCAAGTTTCCTCAGAGTCACCCGACACTATTAATAAGTTCCGCTTGCGCAGCTGTAGGATGGATTTGATCTCGCGCAAGCAGTTGTTGTTGCAGTCTGGTGGGCGACGGCAGCGCACGTTGCCGAATGGCCTTACTTTTCGTTGACTCCTTAGTACATGTAATTTTTTTTTCTCTGAGTGCCTGAGTAACCGGGCCATGTTTGAGTTCGAGTGGGTAATTTTGAACAGGTCACCTGCAGATCTGGTCCCATTTAGGTCTTACCGGATCAAAATAGGATCAACTTAAAAATACACCATGCATTTAAAAATAAGTCCGCCTTCTGATCTCGTCAAACTGGTGATCCAAAAATGTATCACAACGAAAAATGCCAAAACTAGAGTCTTTGTATCGTGATAAATGATACAACTAGAGCAAAAAGGCAAAATGACTTAGATAAGTAAAGTGATTGATCGTAGATCTTAGTGAGAAAACGAGGACTTTTACATGTACAAGTACGTGAGGGTAAATTACAATTATGAAGTGGATAAAACATTAAAAAAAAACGCACCGGCCAAACCTAAGCGGTTGCAGTAGAATCTTTTGTGAGTGTCAGATTGGTTTGAATAGGTGAGCGCAGGGGGAATAAACTGTGAGTTGCGCACCACAAGTGTCGCCAACCGTGCTCTTTCAGGTGCAATCCGCGGTCGTGCAGCTCTCGGCGTGGTGGTAGGGGTGAAACTTGAGGAGCTAGAGGTAGTCCTTTGAGCTCCTGCTCGAGGTGGTCGGACGTATGCGAGGAGACGAGGAGGGCAAGCCGACGTCGTTAGGCAGACAAAACGAGCTGCTATAGACACTCGTCGTTCGAGCCGAGTTACCCGCAGCATGGCGGCATCCCAAAACGAGTAGTCGACGCAGAAGATATAATTAAACTTGACAACCTATAATACATAATAAATAGCTCCATTCGTATATATAATATTTAGAAATTCTCAAGAAAAAACGATTTTGTGCATGGTCTGTTTTAGATCCCAGTTGCAATCCTATTTCCGTGCTGGTCCCCATCTGGTCCATAAATATAGGTGAGACCGAAAAAGACCAGATCAGCGCAAGACCTGTTTAAAAATCTTCCTTCGAGTGTACATAATACTCAGGATGCAATGTTTTCTATGGACAGTATATTATGCGGGCCGTAGAAACATTTCTTCAAGCCCAGCGCAAGCAAGTACGGCAAGTCATCCGAACCGTAGTGTTGCCTTGCGCAAGTGAGCTAGTAAAGAACGCTCCAGATTTTAGCATGGCAGGAAAAGTTACAGTAGTTAGTCTGGGCCAGACTAGTATATGTAAGCAGTCTTTCAACTAGTTTACAGTAATTGGCCGATTCCGGACAGCAGTCCAGACAACGCTGATACTAATCGACAGAAAAAGGCAGAACTGCACATCATATTTAAGTCCGACTATTTATTCCGGACATAGACGGATAGGGGAAAACCGAGCGAGCACCAGAGTGGAAAGGCATGATCATAATGGCCTAGAACGGCCTGTAGGCTTCAAACGAGGACAAAACAAAAACACCCCCAAAAAAGGCATCCGGAGGCATGTGTCTCCACGCTGGCAAATTGAAAAGTGAGGGCCCATGACCAAGAAGGGGTCTCCTATTAAGAGCAGGAAGCAATTAAATGAATTGTATGAAAGAATTGAAGACATGAATTGTCTGAACAAATCTCGTCTTTACAGCCACGCGTCCACTCATCAAAGAGCTTCTCCGACGCCAGTGGTGCGCCACCATTCGCGATTGTTTAGCTCGTACCCACAAGGCCAACGAAGCCAAGCGGTGATACATTAAGAAATAGCCAAGGCCTGATACACTTGAGCGCCAGACACAGCCACTTGCGCTGACGTAGATTAAAGGAAAAGCGCGATGCTCGCTCCTCGGGAAGCTAGTTCAATTCCAGCCGTCAGCAAAAACGTTTGGTGCTCTTGGGAGGTGGTTCGGCTATTCGCGTGGGTCGATAAACTAGGACATATATTTGGCATCCCATAGGTGAGTTGCGGCTGTGTAGCCGTCGATAATCTGTCCGTTTGCCTTCATACGCAGGAACTGGACAGTGAGTGAGCTGACTGCGTCAGGATGCGACGTTTTCAGCTGCTGCCATCGCGTACCAAGCGATGCAGCTTTTCGAGTGGGATTCTTGTTGTCGAACGAGTGAAGACATTTGTTCGCTGCGTTGTCCATCGCCACTGCAATTGTCCAGAGCAAGTCTTTCCAGGTTCGATATGCGGCCACGTCCGCCGCGTCGCTACATGAGGGCTCCTGTGTTATCTTGAAGGGGTTCTGGTAAAGTATCATCATAATGTTCACTGCCGGTTTTGCATCTGCTCGCTTGTTCTACTCCTTCCTTCCCTTAACCGTTTGCTAGATGTCGTTCGTGTACCAATTGAACAGGCATCCAGCAAGCGTTGATGCTGTGGCGGGCGGTGGAACTGCGGGTGCGACAGCAGCGGGTTAATGTGTCTGTACTAGACTCAAGTTCGGAGCAATAGCAAGCCGCTGTGTTTGGACATCTTTAAGACATCCGAGTCTCTCGTTGATGGCCATGAGCTGGTTCAATATGTTTTCAGAGTGGACGAGAGCAGCGTGTCGCGTCCGGCCACGGCGCTGCTGAGCTGAGCGTGATTAGTCGCCTGCCAATGCACCTTCAGGTGAGATCCCCACTCACAACACGTGCTTATAGTGATGCAGGATCCAAGGCACACGTTCGTGGCTTTGATTCCGCGCTCCATTTCGTACAAGTACCTCGATACGGTGGTGATGCTACTAGTCGTGGCGAGAGTGGCCTCCAAGTGCATCAACAGAGTGGCAAGGGTGGCGTCGACGACTTCCACGGCTACGTTGAACGAACATCGTCTAAGCCAAGGACGTGACGGTAAAGCTCATCTCAGAGGGTGATAAGCTGGCCAAACACTAATGCTGACAGCCGCTGCTGCAGATCGCGGATGATAGGTGTTGTTACGGGTAAGTCGGGTGCTTGGTACCCTGTTAATACCTTTGCAACACTCTGATCCTCTTTTGTAGTCGTACCAATTTAGGCAAAGGCTTTTGTGAGTGACTCCAAACGCCATGCTCCTCGTGTAGAGATCCACTGGATCGCCAGTTTTGGCGATGCGTTCGCGTACACAATCGGCACCTCGTCGAAGCGAGTGGCTTGTCATGTTGGGCGTCACAGACCGACTTATAGACGGAGGCATCGCCTTCAGCGTATCCCTGATAACTTCGGTAATGTAGCTTGCAATATTGGGTATGTTCCTCTCTCGCTTCTGCGGCGGTTCAGAGCCGGCTTCTTCCGCCTCTATCAGCTTATCCAGTACAGCACCGCTTCCGCTTGCAAGTACGGTTGGTCTCCAGGCAAATCAAATTCAGCAAACCGCGGGGCTAGTGGGAAAAGATATTCTGAGGGCTCATCATAACAGATGAAAAGCAGACCAAAAGCGTGAAGCATGCACTGCTGCAACCTTTCACAAGCGTTGTATATAGACACCCCTTGCACCACTGATGTCTTGATTCGAGCAATATGTAAAAACAATTCTCCAGAAGCCGCAATAGAAAGCTGCTGCTTACGGGCGAAGCAAGTATCGACTGCTCTGCCAAACGTGTGCCACATCGTCGTCAATAGAGCCGCATCATGCACAGATTTGAGCCCCGTAGCAACGTCAGCATTTGCAACTAGATATTCCACAAGCAAGCTGAGGTCCTCAATGGATCAGCCGGGAGCATCATTAGTCTGCACATTGGCACGCAGGTTGCGTTCTTTAATGTAACTGGCCATTTTGTCTCGTATTTTACCGATCCTCTTCGAGGCGCTCAGTGAGTTAGTGTAGCGCTCACGAAGCATGTTCACAATTTGTGAAAAGTAGGCTAGCGCTGTTGTCTTTGCTAACAGCCCATCTGCAGCTCTGGCTTTGCTGCTCTTTTTTTTTTCGTCTGCACGAAAATCGAAAACGCTGTTAGAAGTGAGTACATGTTTAGAGTTGGAAGACTTGACGCTTCACTGTATGTCACTAGATCTACTTTAGACAGGTCTATTGATGCAAGAAACTCTTCAAACATCTTCTCCGCTGCCACCTCCTGGCCTATAGCTCCTGCTGGGGTGTCAAGCCCTCGCCGATGCTCTCTTCATGACCGCCCAAACTCTCACGCTAGGGGAGGACGACTCATAGCAGTAGCGAGCGTTTATCTTCGTCTTAGAGTGTAACCACTCCAGTCCGGCAAATAGTGCAATTATTCCGTAACTGAGCATATATCTTGATTTCATTATTGAAACGTATCAGTAATTGCGAGGATCCCCGGACAATTCCGGAAATAATCTGGAGCACACCCCCCTACCCTTAACAAGATCTGATTGGGTGAATATTGTGTGACACTGGCCTTCATGCATAACCATTGGCTAGGACAAGGTCAAACTCTGTTGTAGGGATTGGACCTCCGGATCAAATACTCTTATCCTACAATAAATAGTCTGTCATTCAGAAGCACATACTAATTTTGAACAAAAATTAGTATGACGTGCAAAATGTATCCATGTCCCACTTACGTTTGATTACAACAAAGTCGAAGATCAGGACAGGGCATCCTGAAAAATCCGACAAGCGACTTTTCACGTTCCATACAATCTTTTATACAAAAGTGCTGGGGTTGCAAATAGCCCAGAATTGCCAGGACGGCATTCCTGAATAAGATGGAGGCAGAGGATGACAGTTTGCTCGCCTTAGAAGAATAGGATACTATTAATAGTACTCAAGCAAGTACAATTTCGGCAAGCTCACGCGCGTCCTATCACAACTCCACGACTCGGTTTTTGCAGTGGACGCTCAAGCAAAAGAGGCCCTTGGTGCCAGAGAGGTTTGCGAACGTCATTGTGTGCAATGCACGTGGATTAGCCACCAAACAGTCCATAAAGCTGGCTTTGGCTTCTGCTCCGGACATACCACCAGTTGACTTGATCAAATTACAGCACGTGATTTTATGACATGGGTCATCTCGATGGAGAAGGCGAATGGAAACTATCATAGCTTTTCAACCTACGCTGCTCACCGCTCTGCTTTGTACAATCTTTTTCAAGACTATCATCGTACAAAGTCTGCGGAGCCAGCTCGTGAGCTAAGTTCTGACTTCATGGGGCTACAGCGCAATGCGGCAGCTGCACTTAGTCAAGGACTAGGTCAAATCAAAATTGGGAAGGACCCAATATCTATCGGCTTGTACAAGCAAGTCGCCTTGGCAATGTTGAAAAGTACGTCACGAGACATGATATTTGCTAGGACGTTTATGATTATGTCCTGGAATCTGATGTCACGCGAAGCCACTACAGCTTCAATTTGCTACAATTATCTTGAATGGCGTGATGACGCTCTTTGCGTGTACTTCGCACATATGAAATATGATCAACGTGGAACACGACCACGAGACCCACGTCATGTATACACAAATTCACTGACTCCCGAAATCTGCCCCATTCTAGCACTCGGTAAGTTTTATTTTTATCTTGCATTGTGAAGGTTAAGATTTATTTTAACAAATGTGATTCGCTCTCGTTTTTTTCACGTGTTTATTGGCCATGTACGGTGTGGACGGATCCGACATGCATCTATTCCCCGGGAATGATGAATATGATCGCTTTCGAAAAGTTTTAGGAAGGGTTTTAAAGTGTCTGGTAGTTGCTGCAGAGCTTGGTCGTCGTGGAGCCATAGCTGACGATATTGGTACACATTCTCTGCGGAAGGGGGCATCTACACTTTGCACGTCCGGTTCAACTGCGCCCCCCCCCCCCACACACACACACTATGGCTGTTCATCTTCGTGCTGGCTGGTCGATAGGAGTCGTGCAAGATCGATATCTATGGCATGATGCAGCTGGTGACATGTTTGTTGGTCGTACGGTTAGTGGCCTACCTATCTTACAACCAGAATTCGCAATATTGCTACCTCACTTTACGGACGGTGACGACGTCGTTCAGAAAGCGAAAAGTCTTTGTTTCCAGCTTACCGGAGCAGGTTGAATTTGTTGCAGAATTTGCGCTGGCGTCATTGATCTATCATATTGATTTCCTTCACGAGCATCTACAAGAAAACCACCCAGTGGTAGATTGGATAGGATACAGTGTCTTCAATCTCACTATCACCACCCGAATCAACTGAACCTGCAACGTCAAGGTCTTCACTTTCTCCATTGGCATCAGAGCCACGTCGAGGCCGCAATAACTGTAGAATCCCTGCGTCTTCTAATCGCTTCATGATAGAAGATGCCATATTATCACAAGTTGGAATGTCAGTCTGAATAGCACGATCCTTCTCCATCAACCGATCACAAATTACATTCTGCGAGTCTGCAATTTTTTGCATGTCAGTTCTTCGCGCTCATTACGTGCAGCACGGATTTCACTCAGGATAGTAACGTGGAGTGGAATGCCAGTAGGCTGCATGACAGATTCGCTAAGAACCTGTACGTACTCGTGATTGCAGCTGACGCATCAACTCTTCATCTGCAACACGAGGGGATTAAAATAGCGGTTTATTGGTGCTGTGGTGATGCTTCAAAACATTTGCCTCCTTTTCGTCAAATTCGCCCAGCCGACTTGAGCGATCCTAACCAGCGCAAACGCCTCTGTGAATTGAAGTTTTTGATGAAAAAAGTTGAGGAAGAAGCAAAAGTTATTGCTCTATTAACGACTTTCACAGAGGCTGCAAAAGTGTTCCAGCAGTGCAAATATGCAATCGAACTTCCTTCTCAGACTCAAACTAACAGAAAGCGGCATCGAGGATAATTGGTGTGGGTGTCCGTCGCAAATCTATTAATGAAGAAGTCGAAGCATGGCAATGAAGCGTAGATTCGCACCGATAGCTCTGTCGAATACCAACTGCATTCAATACATCAGCTCCCTGTGCTAGTCGAACTGAATACTACCTATTGGCTATAATTACCATTCTGAAAAGTCAACAGCCGCCCTGAAAATTCCGCCAACGAGTAAATAGTTATTTTTGCATTTTGCTCGTATGGTATAACTATCGAATTGGGCAAAGTCTCGATTCACTTAGCATTGCTCAGTGAATCGAGGCTTGCTCAGTGAACAACATCGGTAATAACGGATTTCATACAAAGAAACTAACATGTAAAAGAAACTAATGTAAGCTTACAGTGAATACCCAGGTTGTGTGGACTACACTATCACATGCCTCAATTCCAATTGTCGAGAAAAGGGTATGCTTGACCTCGCCGAATATTGACAAATTGCGTTTCATTTCCATTCCTTTCAAAATCTGCGGCCCACACAATCCTGGGCACCTGGACGATGGCCAAGCTGTTCGAGGGGAACCCGCGCAACGTTCGGTGCGTCGCCAGCGCGTAGCGTTCTAGCATGTATACTAAGTGTGTTTGTGGCTACAGCATTGCGTCGTGGGTGGTGGCGGTTGGCCTGTTCGCAGCATGGTACAAGTACGATCAACTGAAGGAGCGCCAGTTCTCGGAAACGGATGCCACCGAGTGGAATGAGGCCATTCTGCGCATGCACCCGCAGAAACCCAGCAAGAAGAAGAAGAACGAAGACTAAATCAGCACTCGAAATGTAGTTGACATCCCAATTCTCAGTTCTATGAGCTTCTCAAGCAGTTGTGACACCCAAACCGTTAATTCTTTGGTGGCTGTTGGGTGCCGGGTCTCAGCTAGAAATCTTCTTTGGTGGCTGGTCCCAGGTCCCAAGTTGCAGGCTTTGCAGGCGAGTGGCAATTCATTCGTGAAAAGACTTTCAAGCGAGCAGAGCAAACGACAATGGCGATCCCGTTCGATGATCCCAGCAAGGCTGCCAACGAAGTTAAGAACAGCGTCAAGCGTAACAAGATGGCGTAAGAACTCTGCGAAGAAAGTGTGTCATTTTGCTGTAGTCTGACGATGGTGTTGTTTTGCTGTTTGCTGCTAGGGCTCCTTTGATGGTTGCTGCCGGTGTAGGCGCTGTGGCGTGGTACATGGGGTCGCAGCGAAACCACCAACCCGCCCCCCCTCCAGACCGCGACCCGCGTGCACCACCGTCCAAGATGAAGTAAACGCTCCAGGACAGTTAGGCAGAGCAAGCCTAGGCCGAGTGCGAGAGAAGATGGAGGAGTTCGTACTTGATATGAAGGTCTGTGGAAGCAGACAAACGAGACTTCGAATCCATTTATTCAGTTGCAGAAAAATGTTGTTGCTTTTCATTTCGTTTGCTTAGCTAACTCGTTGCAATCTGGAAGGAGCATTTTAACCTGAGTTGAGGATTTAGACACCTGCTCGTTATGATGTAACCTCCAAGGGATTGTTCTGTAGGTAAAGGCTATGTGCTCGCTGTATTTATGGTGAGCGAGTGCATTTCGATTGAACAACCACAGCCGTTGTTTCTTCAGCAAGCTAATCTGGAATTTGGCAATTGCTGCATCACTGTTGTGATGTAAGCACATACTCGATCAAAGTGGATCAAAAAGAATTTTACTGCATGGACCGCCCAGTCGCTAAAATTCCGCAAACATATCTGCTGGAGGAGATCTTTAGCAATGGGAATCAACCGATAGCGGCTCATTATCAAGTGGCTGGCACCAGGGATGCCCAAAATACGATAAATTTGTATTGACGCTCGAGAAATAACGGTAAATAAAGACAAATAAATAACTAAATCAAAGCAATCTACACAGTAAATTATTGTGATAATCTCAAATATTCTCGAGGTGCCCTTTATCCTTAAATAAACCGATCATGCTCACCTAAATTGGGATATGGTGGCAGTACCGCACGTGCAACACTTAATTAAAGTGCCTATCACCATGTTGTAACGAATGTAGGACGCAGCGAACCTGCACGGTTGCGTAGCTCAATGAAATAAATTATCATTTTAAAGGGAAAGCAAAATAGATCTCGGGCCTTGGCACAGTTTTTGGTACAAAAAAATAAAAAATGCTTCGTGCCAAGATACACTCGAAATATATATTTTGTACCAATATATTTTCGAGTGTATCTTGGCACGAAGCATTTTTCATTTTCAGTGCGTTGCGAGACGAAGACCAAATCGCCCAAAGAGGAAGCACAAGAAAATTGTTGAAATGCGCCAGCGTAAGCACAAGTCTTTTTACAGGTTCAAGCCCAATAACTTTAAAGTTGGTGTCAGAGTTAAAGCATAATATCTGGAGTTTTTGCTCATGATGTTTCCTTGTTGTCTAGCGATATTCCGTGCTCACAAAAGCAAAAGATCAATATTTTGATTGGAAATTTCGATAACGCTCTGTGGCATGGAAATATTGAGAAATTCTTTCCAGTGTTGGACGTGGTCGATGGCCACGTTCTTCTCCCTCACAAAATCCGGGTAAAATAAAGCATTCATACCGTTCAATACAACGCAGAACTCAGCTCCACTTATTTGAATCATGCCACACTGGCACACTGTACCGTTCAATACAACACTCCCCTTACAGTAATCTGCCTCAATAAAGAACACCTGATCCGTATACAATTTGCTAGGTAAATGCGACACTACAGGTAACGATTTTATGTGACTAGCGATTGATCACAAAGTAGACCGCATAATATGTTGAAGGTTATAAATTTTGTCGTGTTCTTTATTGAGGCAGATTACTGTATTTGAATCGTGGTACACTGGCACACTGGCACACTGTGCCATGATTCAAATAGGGGGAGCCGATTTCTGCGTTGTATTGAATGCTTTATTTTACCCGAATTTTGTGAGGGAGAAGAACGTGACCATCGACAGGCACAGGACATGTTGCCACGAGGAGGTCGATCGAAGAATAACTAGTACCAGTACCTGTGCCTAAAGAAGCGGCATTAGTTAACTGGGCGTCACAGTGTCGTACGAATAGATCACACACAAGTGACCACAACTTCAACTCTAGAACGTGGCGTAATTTTTCGCAAAGCAACACAGAAGCAGATTCTGCATGCAGACTGCGATCTCATAAAGCAGAAGCATATCTAGAAGGTTTACAATAACTGGTATCTTGGCAACACTGATCCATTCCGGCGCGAATTGTCTTGCCGTCCCGCAAGGTAGCTCCACCAGACTGCAAGAAGACCCGTAGCTCTCACATTGAGAGTCCCAATGGAGGCAGATCTTGCCTTGAAGCAGCGGGGTTGTCATCGATCCTCATCTGACTGCTGGCTATGCACTGACAAGCGACGATGTGGCTTCAAGCAGCGTGAATTCAATTTGTGATATCCGAGATCATTTTTTTAAAGTGAGACCTTTTCAGGCCCGAGCTATTTCTCTATGCCATCGCTCTCCAGTGTTGTCGTCGACCTCCACGACAGTCACAGAGTTTTTTTTTTTGCAGTGCATGTTGCACCACAAGTTGCACCCATCGGCGTTACCGTTACAAGAATCCCCACTTGATCAAAGTATGGGCTCTTTTTCCCCCAGTCATGCCGCTTTTCGTCCAGTCTTATTATGCCATCCTGTACCCAAACCTCCCGTTACAATCATGTGTTCAGTTCCTGCGCGAAAGGCCTCTGGTCCCATTCCGCCATTAGCTTGGTGCGCTACGCTTGGCCCCTGAGGGCTCAAAGCGCCATGTCGATCCTGTACTTGTTCTCACTAGTGCTTGCAACCCTCTTGGCTACTGTCCAGGCGCGAACGGATGTCGCCGCACAGCTGTATGAAAACTCGGCCATCAATACGCCGACGAAGCCTACCAGCCTCAATGAGGCCCTTCGGAAGCTCTACGTCAGTGTTGACAACTTCACCACCTTTCCGGCAAATGTCCAACGTGCCATGCTATGGAGCGCCGGCTTGGTGCGCGTCATCCCCGACTCGGCGGGCTCCAGCTCTGCATCTGACGACGCGTCGGCTAACTACGTACAGGTCTACGTGCTCTGTGGACGCACCATGAGCGACGTGTTCCTGTCCGCAGACGCATTCGATAACACCACGAGATGCCCACTCAAGAAATGCAAGAGCAACGTCATTACTTTCACCACGTCAGAATGCGAGTCAAGTTACGTGGAGTCCAAAGCATTGTGTGCACTGAGTCCGGACGCCGCAGGCTCGAGCTTCGGGACGCTCAAGACGAAAGCTGGACCTCTGTGGTCCACGGACGGACAACTCGACGAGAGCTTCGACCCGCAGATTTACCAGTTTGACAACGGCTCAACAACTGACACTGCGACGGTTTATCTGCTGGCACAGAAGAGCTCGTGGACTATGGACGATGACACGTGCCCCAATGGTGCTCAGTTCATCGCTCCATGCAAAGAAGTGGAAGCTTCCGAAGTGGAAGTAAACGCACAAGAACGCACGTGGTGCGAGCCCGAGATCGAGCTCGGAGTTAAGCTCTGGATCGAAGAAAACGCGGCAGGTGGGTCCAATAGCGGTGACTTGGGATCGTCGAAGGTTTCTTCGACCGTGGCCATTGTTCTGGGTGTATTGCTGGGAATCTTTATCGTGGCCGCTATCGTGTTCTTCGTCATGTGGCGTCACTCCAGGAGCTTCTCCAACAAGGATGGTCTCACCGAGAACGAGCACAACACGTTCTTCATGCAGGCTCACTCATTCCGCGACCAGCCACAGCAGGGCGGAGGACCCGTGTCCGGACGGTATGTGTCCAACAACGGGCCGCACCCATCATTTGATAATGCCATGCAAATTGAGGCAATCAATGAAAGTTTCCGGATGCGATCGCCGGAACTGGCAGCTTTCTGCGACGACCAAGAACTTATGCTGAAACGTATTGCCTTCGCGGGTATTCTCTACCGTGAAAAGATGACGAGTGGACCGAACGGTGAAGTCTGGCGTGGAGAATATGAAGGACAGCAGGTCGCCATTAAGTGCACAGTTGCAGCGGCTGTTGCTGCTCATGCCAGTCGAGGCTCGTCGGCGACGAATGCTTCTGCTCTTCTTGGGGACAAGGAGCTCAAGGCCCTCGTGGACTTTACGAAGGAGATTCGCATGGCTGCATTCCTGGACCACCCGAACATTGTCCGCTTCGTGGGCCTTTCGTGGCGCACTTTGCCAGATTTGTGCATGGTTTCCGAGTATGTTGCACTTGGCGATCTTGCGCACTTCCTGGCGCAGCCGGACAGCAAATATCTCACCTGGAAGGGTGACAAATTGCCAATTGCGGCGGATATTTCCAATGCGCTCGTGTATTTGCACTCACTGTCACCCATAGTGTTGCACCGAGATCTGAAGTCACTCAACGTGCTCTTGACAGAAGATCTCCAGGCTAAAGTGAGCGACTTCGGGCTCAGTCGTGAGACAAGCTTCGACGAAACCATGACCAGTGGGGTGGGCACTCTCCTCTGGACAGCTCCCGAGGTGCTACGCGGCGAACGGTACTCCGAGAAGGCTGACATTTATTCTTTCGGTGTCGTTCTTGCCGAGCTGGACACGTGTTTGCCTCCGTACGCGTACAGTCAAGGCCGTAAGAACCGGGGCAAGAACGACATGGACTGGGTGCCGCTCATTGCCAGCGGACGTGCGTCCCCTCCGTTCCGGCCGGACAGCCCGCGAGCAGTGCGCGACCTGGCAGCTCAATGCCTCGACCAAGACCCGAACAAACGCCCACCTGCCATGCAGATCGTGTACTTGCTCCGGTCCAAGATCCCACACACGCTGTAACATTGTCGCTATTCAAGGGAATATCCATTTACTGAAAAAAAACACAGTTTTTCATGTACTGGTCACTTGAAGTCTGTTGGAAATGGCTTATGTTGTTACGAGGCCAGCCAAATGTAGGACAGCGCTGATACTGGCATTAGTGCGGGAATGCAAAAATACTCTGCTGCAACCCTCTTTCGCGGCAATTTTGCTCAGATTTTGGAACGCGCGCTGCTGTTTCTTTCAGTAGAGCAGTTGCTTTGTGGAAAGTGGCGTAACGACTGTAAGCCAAGCGTCGAGGCTGCATCGCTGATGCCTGGGGACAGGAGAGTCCTGGGGCGTTCAGCAATGGCCGTTGCCGCGCAGGCTTCCTGCGAGCTGCAAGGCTGTGACTAGGGAGGCGGTGGCTGAAGCGGAGCGAGGGTCACCACATCGCAAGCCAAAAAGACTACAAACGTGCGTGCGAGACGGCTAGCACTAACCAACCGACAGGCTGGTGCACAACGGAGTGTTGTTGGCAAATTGGCGTTGCGGTGAGGTGAGGCGAGAGCTCGCCCTGCAGCTTCTCGCTAACCGCCCGACGCTACTGTAGCCTCAACACGAGCCAATTGAGCATGCCACACGAGTTTAAGCGTGTACGTACAACGAGCTTCGTTGTGTTCCCTGCAGTCACGGGTAATTCCACAACCGACGCTGGCAATGCAACCGCGACTTCCCAGCCGGAGCGAATCGTTCAAGGTCCTACACCGCCGTCGTCGTCTTCCTCGTCCGATGGATCTTCCTTGACTGACGATGAACTCGGCCTTGCAGTTGGCGGCGGTCTCATGGTCGTGGTATTGATTTGCATCCTCTTTGTTGGACACAAACGACGGCTTAGAATGGATAAAGACGTCATACCGGCGCCGTCACCAGGTACGTTGGACGCATCCTCAAGACGTTCGCCTGCAGCGGACGCCCAAGAGCTCTATGTCCTCGACAGCGGCTCGTTCATGTCGTCGTCCATTTCGTTTGGGTCTCGAGTCTCGTGCTTTCTGCAAGAACAGCCCAGTCAGGAAGAAACCAACGAATCCTGGAGCCATCCGGAGGTGGTAGCAGTTCGCGTATCCGTGAGCGAGATTGCTCTTGATGAACTCGTAGCGCGAGGCAACAACAGTGAAGTGTATCGCGGCCAGTATAGGGATCGAATGGTGGCCATTAAGAAGCCACTGCCACACTGGCTTGGAGACCGCTGCAATGTCGACGCGTTTTTCGCGAAAGTGAGGGTACTCTCGTCGCCTTCGCTGACACATCCTAACGTGGTGTCGTTCCTTGGAGTGTCGTGGAGATCGCTCACTTACGTGTGTATGGTGTCTGAGTTTATGGCTGGTGGAGACCTCCGTTCCTTATTGAGTCGACGACAACACCATCATCCTCTTGTACGAGACGAATTCAGTCGAAGAGGGTTTAGCCGCCAGAAAATATCCATAGCCTCACAGATAGTGAGTGCTCTGAGCTTCCTGCACTCTCAGGGGCTCGTACACGGAGCCATTCGGTCTCGAAACATCCTCCTCGATGAAAATCTCAATGCCAAACTGACTGGTTTCCAAGGAAGCAGCGTTCAGTCGGCTGTAGATCGAAGGAGGCTGAGCCACGAAGCTTCACTTATTTCAGTGCCTCCAAGACTTTTAACAGCGTCCGTCCCGATCGGAGTGGCGGACAGGTTACGACGAGAACGCGCGCGGTTTGACGCTCTATGGAGCGCCCCGGAAGTTCTTCGCGGCGAACGTAGCAACGCGAAAACCGACGTGTTCTCGTTTGGAGTGATTTTATGCGAGCTGGACTCGCTCGCACCACCCTATGGCTACAGCAGTCGATTCGGCGAACACGGCGATAGTGCCGAGCTACTGGAGAAAGTCGCAGCGGGTCATGTCCGCGTGCACTTTACAAGCTCGGGGAGAGCCAGACACGGACGGCGAGGGTCATCGTCGCCCTCCGAGATGGATCCTCGCACCACGGCGGCAGTCGTGCGACTGGGCAAAGCTTGCGTGGCTCTGGATGCTTTCGAACGCCCCTCGGCCGCGCAGGTATCGGCTGAGCTGCATAAGCTGCTGCAGACGCCCGACCCCAAGCTTAGTTGTACGCTGAGCAAGCAAGGATCGACCACAGCGTAGCGGATCAATGCCTTCAACGTGAAAATGACATTGATGCAGAGTCTCATGACCAGCCGTTTTTGCCAGCTGTGCCAAACCTCATAGATACTTTCGCAACAACTTCAACGTGTCATGCAAAAGAGTCGGTCGGTTGCCGTAAGTCGCCAAGCGACGGTATCATAATGTAAGCATAATTTACTCGAAGGGATTCCGGCTAACAGCGAGTGTTTATTTCGTGTCGTCACCGCCGACTGCAATTGCGATGACGTGGGCCGTTAGCACGCTACAAAAAGCACCGTCATGCACTCGAAACCCTCCGCAGCATGTATTTAATACGCTTGGCAAGCACTTGCCGTTCATAGCGCAACAATTATAACACGAAATGATACTGAACCCAACAGCTTTGACTGTCAAAATCCCGCGGCGAAAAAGCGTCAAGATGTTAGCTGCACTCACGCCATGCGTAAAGCAGGTCCGATCTTACTTGTATACAGCATACTACTTATAAAATTCTATTTTTACAGGTCTTTCGTTATGGGTGCGAATTCGGAACATCCTTTCACTTCCCCCTACTAACCATTCACTTGGAGAGCATTTCGACTTGACAGTTGGTGCTGTCCATACCTACGAGCTGGCTTCGAAATATATCGTCATTGTCCCTTTCGAGCTCAGCTGTGCATGCCGGTCTTCCCCATCATAGGTGACGCACCGGCACATTTCGCACTATAATGACCGTTCTGCGTCGTCTTCAGCGTCAAGCTTCGCCTCAATCCAATGAAGACGACTCGGATGGCTTCAATCTCTTATATCTGATCTCAATCATCCTCGGTGGGCTCCTCGTCCTTGGTCTGCTTCTGTGGCTACTCTATCGATGCCATCGCTCCCGTCGCAGCCAACGTAGAAGCTCCGCAGACTTTGAAGATCTCACGACGCCTCCAATCGTCGAGAACCACCGCCACCGAGTCGATACAACCAACGCACCGGCCGTGATGTCGCCCATGGACCCCATGGCTTCCTTCTCGTCCTTCAAAGACGAAAATGCAAACAAGAACGTGTGGCTCAGTGGCAGTGGACGCACCTTCAATTCAGCAAAAAGCGGCGGTAGCAGCAGGAGTTTAACCGCTTCAGGCGTCGCCGACTACGCGTTGACGACGCCCCAGCGAGATGAGATCTTCCACATCTTGCATCACGACTCACAGCTCGCCACGCAGCGACTCGCGGTGGATAAAATCGCCTTTGAGCGAGTATTGGGGGAAAACGCAACGAGGCAAGTGTGGCTCTGTCAGTTCGAGGGCGAGGAGATCGTCGTCAAGAGACTCAATCCGCCAGAAAACGACGATGTCTTCCCGGCCGTGATGAATTTCGTGCACGAAATCCAACTCACCGCGTCGCTGGAACATCCGAATATTGCCAAATTTCTGGGAGTTGCATGGGGGCAGAGTTTGCGCTCGCTGTGCTTTGTGGCGGAATATTTCGCAAGGGGGGACCTAGCGTCATTTTTGCGTAGAAATCGCCACCGTCGACTGCAAATGAACCAGCAATTATCATCGTCGTCCGTGTCGGATGCTTCGGGAGGATCGTCCTCTTCAGCAACAACAGCAATGACAGGGCCTCCATCACTACAGAGCTCCGGGTCGGGATTCATGCTCACGAGTTGGATCGACGATAAACTGCCGATCGCTATTGGTGTTGTTCGAGCTCTTGTGTATCTGCACACGCGCCGCCCCAAACCGATAGTGTATCGAGTGCTACGAGCGAGAAAAGTTGCATTAAGCGACCATTTTGTGCCAAAACTCATCGACTTGACTCCAGCTGCGGAGGGATCGCCACCCGTGGACCAGGAAGAAATGGCGGCAGGTGTTGGCAACACCTTCTGGACAGCCCCAGAGCTGCTAACGGGGGGATCCCCCACGCAAGCCACTGATATTTATGCGTTCGGAGTGCTACTGGCCGAGATCGACTCGGAGGCCAAGCGACCGTATCATAGTGCGCGAGACTCTCGATCAGGCGAGAAACTGCGCGCCTTCCAGGTGCTGAACCTTGTGGCCAGCGGGGAGCTACGACCTCATTTTGCTGCGAACTGCCCCACGGAAGTTCGAGAGATCGCGCTCGCCTGCATGCGTCAGAACCCACTGCAACGTCCTACTGCTGGTGAGGTGCTGCAGGGACTGCAGAGCTGCAGAGCTGCAGAGCTGGCAGTACGGCGTGAGAAGAATTGGGCTGTAAGAGAGAAAGGAGACGCCATCGCAGCGTAGTCGGACAATTAAAAATTGTAGGAATTTCGAAGTATGAAGGATAATTACAAGAGTTTTAGCTATGGAAATATTGTCAAGTGCTACTTCGAAGTACATGATAAAGTGAAAAGTCTTAGAAAACGTACGACTCTTCCGTTTCTTCCTGTGCAAACGCACGCATGACGAGCTGCATCTGGTACAGCGCTTGTGAGGCTGTAGGTCGTGCATCAGGCTCGAAAGCCACACAGGCCTTGCCTAGATGTACCATTGCTTCTAATGCTGGAGAAGCTGGAGGAGTGAAGTCCACGCTGAGTCTCCCACTGGAGACGAGCTGAAGAATAGCCGTGTCCGGAATAACGCGTCCAGTTTCAGTGGTCTTTGCACTGGTATAGGGGAGTTTGTGTGAGTCCAGTTCACTGAGCACGACGCCGAAGGAGAACAAGTCGGCCTTCTCATCGTATCGCTCCCCCATCATGACCTCAGGAGCCATCCACAGAGATGTACCCACTCCTGCAGTCATAGTGCAATCGCTGCGTTCTCGTGACACGCCAAAGTCCGTGAGTTTGGCGCGCCATCTTCTGTCTAAAAGAATGTTTTTGGATTTAAGGTCGCGATGTAGCACCATGGGGTCTAAACAGTGCAAATACGTGAGTGCATGTGCCACATCCAATGCCACACGGGATTTTTCAGCGTCAAAGCCGACAGGTCGATGGTCCACCTCGTCAAACTTGATCAAAAGCGCACGCAGATCGCCGCCGTCCATGAACTCCGACACGACACACAAGTCTGTAAGCGAGTCCCAGGCCACGCCCACGAAACGGACTACCCGTTCGTGCTCTAACGCAGCCTGTAGCTTGACTTCGGCCAGGAACTCCTCAATCTTAACCAGATCTTTCCTCGTCTCCGGCAATAGTCTCTTAATGGCTACTTCCTTCTCCTTATATGTGCCCCGTAACACTTCGCCGAATCCCCCACGACTTATCACCTCGCCGGAAACAATTCTATCCATGGGAATGCGTGCTGCTACAATAGCGGGGTCGTCCCACAATCCCCCGTGTCCGGAGCTTGGCCACACCGAATCGTTGTTGTTGCTGTTGCTGTTTGCAGTCCGAGCACTGCTACTCGTGCTATCACTGTATCCCATGGCGCGTCTGAAGCTCTCGTGGTCCTCAAACGAGTTGACTCGACTCCGTGCCGACGTGTCGAATGTGTCGAGGTTTTGCGTGTCCTCATAGCTCCGCTCAAAGCTCGGCTTTTGCACCGACGGATCGCTGACCAAGAAGGACGCGGACTGGTCGATACTGGTCGATCCGCGACTGCCCGTGGGTTTAAGCACTGCAGGGGGCAGTGAACTTGTATGTACGGGCGACGTCATGACGTAGAAGCCAGCGTGGGCGTCCATGGACCCCGAGAGCTGCAACTTAGTGGAGTTGTGGACCGAGTGCTGGTTGGCGGCTGTAGCGATGCCCGGGGAGAGTTGACTGGCCGGCGGATTGGGCGCCAGATTGACGTACGGCTCGAGTGCCAGCTCCTTGTTGCGCTTGCGCTCTTTGCAGTAGAAGAAGAGCCCCACAACGATGAGGATGACGGCCAGAACCCCCATGGCCGCGCCGATCACGATTGCGTACGGGAAGTCAGACGAAGAGGAGGACGAGGCTGGAGCGGAGGAAGATGCAGACGCCGAAGCGTCCAGCAGCAGCCGTAAGCCTCTCGTCATGATGGAGAGGAAGACGCTGGTCTACTGGCCGTTGATGGACGCTGCAGGAAGTGCGATCGAAACGGTTCTACAGTAAGGGCCATTATTAGCCAAATAAAGGCAAGTGGACGGGGCTTTGGTAGACGGCACCTTTTTTGTGAGATTCGGGTAAGAACTAATACTGGTAGGACGCAGCCGGGGAAGGCGGGTTGACATCTATTTTTGCAGGCAGTCGTTGCAATATCAATACTGAAAGCTCTTCGAATGGATCATCACCTTACTTTGATATTGACATTCCTCCTCTCTATCTCCGACACTTTCAATCCTGACCAACAGTCAAGGTCAGCAGTAGTTGTTCTTCCATCGGACATACATGTAAAAGGCAAGGTGGTATGTCTTGAATGCTCCTCAATCACACCTTCGGGGAGGGGGAGGGGGTAATCCCTCCCGCCCACCCCCCGTCCACGTCCACCGAGTAAAATTAGGGGTGCCCTAAACTGCGCCGTATCGCTTGGAGGGAGATGGGCAGCTGTTTTATTCACTAAAACCCTTCCAGAAAAGTTCACGTTAGTTTACACCACAAGGAGGTGACATACTCGCCCATGCAACAAACTGATGGCGGACAACTCGGGGTTTGGCAGCAGACGGCGAGTTGCCGCTCTCTTCGTTGCGTATGTGTTGGCGCTACAATTTGGGCACACCATTTTTCATTGCTGATGTAAGCATTATACTGTACGTTGAGGATCCTTTTTTTCAGTTGGGTCAGGACACTCTCAACGAGACGATCACAGAGGAAAAGATGGCCACACTGCCTTCAACTGTATTAGTTGGGTCATTAGTGTTTGTTGCCTTTCACGTCGTCTACAAATTCGAAGGTGCTGCCGTTCAGCACCGCGCTTTCGTGGCATTTGTCCATCATGCCTTGTAATGGGTACATACTGTACTCCATCGCCATGAAGGACGATACCGTGTTGTAGAGCTTGGTGCCTTTGAAGTTGATGAAGCCTTTTGGGCCCGACTGGGAGATTGAAAGGCCCTGGCAGTGCTGGTCCTTGAACCAGACCATCTGTGACGCGTGTGGGAGGTTGTTCCACGCCGAGTTCCTACTGAGGTCGTCCCAGCAGGTTGAAATGGTGTAGCACCGCTGGGTGTGCTCGAAGCTGAACAACTTACGGCGGTCGTTGAAGTACACGTACATTTTGGCGTTGGTCATGGATTCATGGAGCAACACCAACAGCAGCACTATAGCAGTTTTGGTGGCTAACGTACTCATGGATTTCAGTGCTCGTCGAATTACCGGGGCTGTCGTTTTGAGTATTTTCGCCAGAATTTTCAATTGATTCCGGCCTGTCTGGTGTGTGGCGACTTGTTAAATGGGGCGTGACACCTGCCAAAACATGGAGCACGAAAGTGAGGACAGCCTGCAAGATATGCTGAGCATTGTGGGCTGTCCGATGTGGATGGTCTTACCATCCATTTCCTGTCTGGTTATTGGAACGGTAGAAGTAGCAAGAAACCACCCATGAACTTCCGTTTTGAAAAACGAACCAGTGAAAACGAAAAAAAATTCCAGTAATATGGATACGGAAAATGTGTAGTAGGTTGTATGCTTGGTAACGCGAACGTAACTCCATACAATGGAGCAATGTATTACATGTACTGGGGTTAGCGATGCGATAACACTGCAACTCAAGCTGCCATCGCTCCCGCCGCGAGGAACTGCAACACAGCCGCATGAACATATCAATTTGCGGTATGCTGGGCGCTTTATAGTTGGCCACAGGCAGGAATGCGTTCTTGATATTCGGGAGCCCGTCAAACCACGTAGCTGGCAGTGGTTCCTCCTCCGTCAACGTAACAACATGCCGAACATGCAACGAATAGCAAAGACAGCGAATATCATCTCGATTTCGAGGGGTGGACATTGCAGCCAGTTGGAACGGCACAATCCATCGGAAGAATCGTGGGAGCGTGTACTGCTCCATTGGATTTCCTACCGGAGTGTATGGCGTCATAAGCCGTTCCCGTGAAGGATACGAGAGTGCAATCGAGGTGTTCTGAGTACAGTTTCGTACTATAATCCATGCTGGAATACTCCACGTTCTACAGAGGATGCTGCGCAAGCCTGGAGGCACTTGCTCAATTTCCCCGTCAACAAATACTGGACCCCACTCTGTCAACCCCATCACATTGAGAGAATTGTGCACAGCAATGTCTCCACAGCGCTGAATCACGTCCTTCATCGCCGTCTTGAAGTGGTCTTCTGGCCATACGTTCGACCAAGTATCCGTAGCTGAGCATGGCGAGCTTTGGCCGATCTGTAAGCAACGCTGCATCAGTGAGCCGTATCCAACCACGTGTCGTTTCTTCTCTATATTTCCTACACAACAGTGCGGCAATCTCCAGCGCACGTTCCGGTTTGTGCTCCAGCATCACCTGTCGACTCAGCGCTTCTAGAGCTGACCTATCTAGCGATTCCAGACTTGAATTGTCCAGTAGTGTGTCGCTTGTCTTATCAATATCGTGGCGATTGGCAGTTGATACGGACAAGTGGAAATCCTTGAGCGGAAGTCCGTGCTTCGTCCTAAACGCTTGTGCTTTCGGCCACACGAACACAACGAAGTACACTCCAGTCGGACTCAAGTCTCTCGTCGCTCCGTTGCCACCGCCCAATCCAATCGCAAAGCAGCGCGTCGATAGCGACTCCACCGCTTCTTGTACCGCAGTGACACTCAATTCACGCAGCTCGTCCTTTGTTACAAGCGTCATGTGCTACTCGTCTTCAGGAAGCACGGCAAAGTGAAGGTCCATCCCAAGCATCGATCGGATGTTTTTCTTCACAGAGGAGTCGCCAGCGAACCGAAGTGCCAAACATCCGCGATATCGTATAACTCGATCTTGATCACACATAATAGTCAGTGCTTGGAGGCGAACTGAGAAATAATTGTGATAATGCGGAGACCATGAGGCAAAAGGACCATCACTCATATCATTTTTCTGGTCTTCAACCACGTTAAGTTCGCACTGCCCACGCACTTAGCGATCGCACCACACCATTGATCATTTTCCACAGTCCTCTTCCTTACGTACAATCAACCCGATGCACCTCCATCCAACAAGGGTATCAACTCTCACAAGTACCCCTTTTCCACACGACACAACACCAATGATGTCCAAACCAATGCTGCTCCGCACGTTGGTGTCGGCGCTGCGCCGTCCTCTGCATCCGTCCACTCGACCGTTCCATGCGTGCACTGCTCTCCAGGTGCCTGCTGCGTCCCCCGCCGTTGCTTTTGAGTCCAAGAGTGTGCCCTCCAGCGTCAACGACAGTCAAGTACTGAAACTTTTAGAGCACTCCATCGCCCAGCGCCTCCCAACACAGGCTCTTAGCCACTTGGCGCAGCTGCAAACGCCCCCAGGCGCTCCACTATTGCAGAGATTGGCGGTGTTGCTGGCCAGACAGAAGAAGAGCCGGGGTCATGCGTTGCGGGCCTTCGAGATACTGCGCGGGGTGTACCGTGCTCCAGGTTTAAAGCCCGACGACTACACGAAACTGGCGTCCATTTACGTCATGGACGCGTGCCTACGCTTCCGCCTGCTGGATCATGCAATGGAGGTGCGGGTTTAATGATTTTTCAAGGAGTTTTGAGCTTTTCACGAGCTCCGGAAGTGGAATAATGACGTTTTTTAAATGTATTTTAGCTGTACGATGAGGCATCGAACCAGGCAGTGGTGCTGGACTTGCCGGCCTATGACGAACTGCTGAGAGCGTTGCTGGATGCCAAGAGGGTAGAGGAAGCCACGGAGGTCCTGAGAGAAGTCGTGAATGGGGAGGACGTGTGTCCCATGGAGCAGACCTTCTTGCCTGTGCTGGTAGAGCTGGTGAAGAGCAGAGAGTATGATGGCGCAACGGAGCTCATGAGGCAGGGACAGGCACGTGAAGTGGACTTCACGAGCGAGACGTTCCATCCGCTGCTGATGCTGGCAGAGAAGGACACGTCGTCGACGGACTCTCTCATCAAGTTCCTCTCGTTTGTTGAGGACGCGTGGGAGGAGTACAAGGAGTTTGACCCCGAAGACGACAGCTTAGACGACCCGGAAAACCCCTTCCGTAGTCTCTAAGTACGAAGATGTGTTGCTTTCTGCAAGGCAATGTAGGCTCAAAATGAGCGATTTCGAACGAAAAGCATGCGGTTGTTTGCTTGTTTATTGCAGAATCCGAGAAGATACTCTTAGACCAGAGTTAAGTCTTGAAGATGAGCCGGTTTTGGCGCCTGGTACAAGGCGACCAACCCTGGGAACAGCGCGATTGGCCATACCCGGTTTCCTGACCTCTGGCAATGAGCGCTGTGGCTGACCTGGAGTTGAGTTATTGTTGCTGGGTGTCTTTGGTCTCCGATTACTCGACTTGCTCTCGAGGCACCCGACTCGTGCTTGGAGCTTGGAGATTGCTCCCTCATAGAGCGCCTCCATCTGCTGGATCTACACACGATAACAAACGTGAAGATGAGCTTATCCTGTATGTTATCTCTCGAGTAACACGTTAAGACTGAGCAGATACCGCTTCTTTAGGCACAAAATCTGTGTCGAGTTGGTCCTGGAGTTTCTCTCGCTGAGACTCGCCCTCCACCATCTACAAACAATTCATCAGAATAAACTCCAAAATCACGCAAAACACACAACTTACTTTTGCGTGGATCGCTTTGAGTTCTTTCTCCAAGGCAGCGACTGTGGCGTGGGCCGCATCTCGTTCTTTTTCACGATCTCGCTCGTCCTGGACAAGCTCGGCGATGCGTTCCGTGGTGTCTTCCTCAAGCTGAAAGTAGCGCAGCTTGAACTCTTTAAGATCCTGCAACGTATGCAGCACCTGCGTCTTCTCTCCTGCCAGTTCCCCTTCGACCTCGTGCCATTCCTGCGAGGCCTCGTGGGCAAGTCGCTTGTACGTTTCAATCTGCCGGTCACATGCAGACTTGACCTGTGCCACATCCTGCGCATGTCGTGCCACTAGCTGCTGGAGCTCCAACTTCATGCGCTCCACGTCGTTCCCCTCAACGTCAGGAGCAGACGAGTGTCTAGTTGCTGTTTGCCCTGCTTCAAGCTCAAACTCCAAGTGTTGCACACGTAACAATGCCTTCGTAAGCTTATCCTGTGCGATTGCAGCGCGATTCTTTTCGTCACTAGCTGCTGCTTCGGCCTGTCGGAAGCGTTGCTGCTCTTCGTCCAGAGCTTGGCGCATTTCTTCGTATAGAGTACGATAGTCCAGCACAGACAAGGCAGAGCGATGAGCTCGAACGGCAACCTGCATCGCTCGCTGACCGAACTGCAGCGTCTGGAGCGTCTCCGGCGCCTCTGTGACTGCTGGAGTCACCGTCACTACTAGAGCTGTCTTGGCATTGCCACCCAGACTGGACTGCAACAAACGAGTCAGTTTACTGTCTCGGTACGGCACGTGGTAACTCGTTTGGTTCTGCTGGGACTGCTTACTGAGCGCTGAGATGCAGTTACCCAGTGCCGAAAGACTCAAGTTGGTCGCTTTTAACTCACTAATGTGTCGACCGTACACTCGCGCCTTCTTGACGCGCTCGGAGCCTGCAAGATCCACGAGATACAAGTTACTTAAGCGGATTACCGGTTGCGCTATACTCCTCGGTGCATCGCTTGACGCTGGAGGCGGAGCGAACTCCTTGCGCTCCACACGGAGAATGAGAATAGCATGGCTACGACTCGAGTGAGCGTTCATTTCCGTACTGGAGACAGCACGGTTGGCGTTGCCACGCTCCATAAGACTCAAACAGTCCTCGACATTTGCTACGTAAACTGCAGCAGCGCCGTCAATGTAGACGCCGCGATCGGCGTCTTCCCGCACCAATATGGTACTAGGAGAAGTCTCAGGCTCGAGCAAGTCATAGATGCGTTCACAATAGATCTGTACGTAACTCAACGCGACTGTTGTCTTCGCCTGAGAGCGAGTCTTCTCAGCGCGATCGAAAATGTCTTCCAGTGCGCGAGGGATAAGACCGCGCTGGTCTCCATGTACCAAGTCACCGGGTCCAACCATTGTGTGGGTTTTACCTGTTGCAGTTTGGCCGTACGCCAAGATGGTGCCGTTGTAACCCGCCATCACGTCCTCAATAATTGGTGCAGCTACATGTTCGTATACAGTCTGCTGGTCACAAGTCTCGTTGAGATTGCCATCGAACTGGAACAACCGAGCTTCTCCGTGGGCTGCAGTGGGGGCCTGGAACGTGACACTACGTCCATCTGGCTGCATGGTGACTGAAGGCGTCAATGATCCGGTGACTTTGCGACCTTTTTCCGTGATGAAAGTTGCAGGATCGTCATCAGAACTCTCGGGTGTGGCATCGGTGGCAGGTTGTTGAGTGTCATTGGCATCCAGACGTTGACCATCCTCTCCAAACTGTTGGCAGTACTCTTCGTAGCTCCATCCGTCGCGTTCTCGCTGTAGCAAAGGCCTCACGCGACAGAAAACCTTCACCCTCTCCACAGCTCGAGCTTCACTCTTCATGGTGGTGGGGACAACATCCATTCTGAACCTATTGGCAAAAGTGAAGACTTGACTTGGGGTCATTTGTTCATGCCGACGAAACGACTACAGGTAGACTATTTCAATCGAGCTGGACTTTGAAAAACGACCCATGGAGTATCAGTAGTACACTTTATCCAAGGTACTACTACGAAGTAGGAAGCATCAATTTGTACGACATCTCTGTTTTTCAAAGGTGCGAAACTTAAAATGTTGGATTAATATGAGCTCAAATTCTACCAGCATTAATAATTCTATTATTCACACACATTGGACTAGAAGATTGTTTTGCGATGGAAATCAAGCAGAAAGTACCAATACGCCCGAGTAAGTGCCAGGAGTATACTTGTACGAACGAAACGGACAAATTATAATATTGCTCAATAACTACTGCCTCTCAATCCTCTATATAATTCCAAAAACAAATTGGGAAACAATACAAAAGTCCAAAACTAATCATTTAATTTTAAAATCCCAATGTCTTTTTTTCAATAATTTAATCTTGCGCACCCCTGCATGAACTACATGGACATCATGAGTTTATTCCAATGGGTGCTTTGGCTATTCTTCATGAATGCACTTACCACGCAGTGAACCCAATCTTTGTGTGGTTGAAGATCGAATTTCCTGCTGGTAAGCTATGTTGTGTGCGTTTGTTTATTGGTATTGGCATACTAACCGATTGTGTAAATCTAAATCGGTAAAGGAGCGAGAACGCTGTGTGATTGGTACTATGGGTTTGCTTTAAGTCTGACTGGCTGTAATTATGCTGAAGCTCATCGAGCTTGCTCCCCAAGGTCATGGCAGCGACTTCACTGAGGTGCTGAATACGGCTGCCATTCTCAGTAAGGCACTCTATCACACAGTGCTGCCATTTAGCAGCCAGTGAACACAAGAAAGAGGCGAGGGCTGGTGGAACGCGATGGAGTTGACTTGGCAGGCGCCGGAGCCTTGTTACTGCTAGAAACGCTGGGCATTCTCTTGGGGGAAGTAAGTTGGAGTCTTTCACAATTGAATTAAAGTGTTTGTTCGTGTTGCAGCTTCCTGGGAGGGACAATTCCATGCGGAAAATCTCTCCTTTGGCGAATCCGACACCATCGAGAAGTTGGTCGCAGCGTTTACGGCCAAGAACGGTTGTTCCGTCCCCAATGACGAGAACACTGCCTGTAGCCCGCAAGGAGATCGTGGGAGCAGGACCAAGTGGCTTGAGGAGAGCGACGCATCCAATCTACTTTGACTTGGAGAAGATTCGGGCAAAAGCTGCTCGTGACCACCAAAGTCGGCCGCTTCAAATTTCCGAGAAAGTCATTGGATGAGTCGAACCACGACATCCAAATCGTGTTAGTGATCGACGCCGCGGTCTCAAAGCGCCCAAGAGATGAGCTTCAGCAGCAAAGCAATCGTGAAAGGTTGAGGCTGCCTCGCTTGGACTTCTGGTGGTGATGGCACTTCTAGCCGTGTTGTCGTATCAATTTGATGGCAACATTGAGCTGGATCGGAAAAGGGTGAATATTCTTCTGCTGGTCAGCGATGCGTTTGCTGCATGGCACACACATGTGTCGAGCATCTGGTATCGGACTGGCAAAGTGAGCTTTGTATTGCTATCATTTTGCTAAATCCTCGTTCGCTAACATGTTTTGTGACCGTTGGCAATCCTGCGATTAAGATCATGATACCGAGCATTCTGGTGATAATTCCCCTTATTCATGAACTCAGGGGTAGTAAGCATGAACGCAAACCCTATTCTCGAACTCTACACCTTTTCCAGAGCAAACCGAGACATCAAGCACAGCAGAGCGAGACTGTGCCTAAATTAGGCATAACCAGAACAGATTAGTTTAGGACACACAAAGCAAGTGATATTTGTTCCAGAGCAAGAGAGACCAGGAGATGGGGCAAAATGAAAATGATCCGTGGTGGCTCAAAATGACAACAACGATGCCTCAAGAGCCCACTCGCCCGCCGACGTCTTTGCCACGCCGCCTTGCCACTGCGGAGGAGCGCCAACGCGTCCTCACCGCGTACGAAAGGGGTGACGACTGGCTCACCGTAGCCAGGTACAACAACATGTCGAGGGCTGCTGCCTACCGGCTGTGCAAGACTGGATATCTAAGCCCGCCTGCTCGTGGCGGCGCACGTGCAAGCGTCGTCAAGTGCACAGAAGAAATGGTAACGAGCTGTGGCGGATGCACTGAAGATGGAGGACATGCAGTATGGGACATAGGCTAAAATGTAAAGCTCATACAGCCTGCACCAATATCACTTGCTCCGGAGCTAATCTCGCTTGCTTAGGAGCAACCCACACTATCAGAATGAAATCAAACCCAAAACTATTTTGGCAGTTATAGACGGGTAATATAGATCTTTGCTTTGCTTGATGTCTCGGTTTGCTCCGGAAAAGGTGTAGTAACCCCACTATCGGAAAATATATGCAAGTGTAACCAGAATCAGCTATGATTTCTCACAATTTTTTTTGACAAGCGCAACTAGCAAGCCAATCAAACAGCAGCAGCCGACAACGCGTTGTTGGAGAAAGGGTAACCTGAACTGGTTACGGCTTTTCTACGCTTGTGATTGGTTTAAAATTTAAATATGCACGTCAATTTTTGGTGAGACGCTGGAAAGCACTAGCTAATAACTGTACATCCACCATTGATGATGAACGGAAGTGGCTGCCGCCGCTGCTATGAAAGTCATGTCAGCACACTCAACTCGCGCTTATGAGTCCCGTAATTTTACGGTTAACCTCAGGTTTAAATGAAGTGTGTCTTGTTTAATATCCAGACATCTCAGATAATATGCTGCCGCAGTTAAAAAGCTAGCAAATACAAATAGTATGGTTCTGCTGTGACGGGTCACACAGCACCTTGCACAGAGGAAGTGAGAGCTTTCGAGAGTATACAAACTCTCAGTGAACGGCAGTTCACTAGTCCCTGGCCTAAAGGGACAACTGACCAAGACTAGGTAGATTTAAGACTGAGTGTATTTATAGATGTTTCTAAATCCATCTACATACTAAATGCAAGTCACCTATAGAGTATCCTAGATGTTATCCTATTGGTTGGCTTTGAGGGCGTGTAGCCATGGTGTGTCCACACCACAGAACCCCTGAAGAGTGACAGGCACTCTTCCCCCTCACTTAGGCTCGGTTTACCGACCAATCAGGGTGAGCGAAGAAAGTCTCACACTTTTCACTCGCCAAGTCGAAAGCCATCGACTAGCTGCGGTGCCACACCGCGGCGGCTCATTCCCGTTTGAGCCCCGAGCAGCACACGCGCTCTTCTTCACGGTCTCCACGTCGACCTTAGCATGCCCCATGTCGGGGCATCTCGCGGCGCGAAAGCGCACGCCAAGTCTGCTGCTACCAAGCAGCAGACCCAGAGCTCTAAGCCTCGCGGCAAAGGCTCTGCACTACAGGAGGCTACTGAGGTAGCCTCCAAGGCCGTCACCTCGTCTGGTGACGCGCCAGCGGATACGGGCGCGAGCTCACGCCGCAGTCGATCGCCTTCGTTGCCGAAGGACGATGGCCCGAACCCGCGCTTCGCCGTGCGGGAGCACAGTCCTGGCACCGTGGCTGAAGCCAGGGCCAAACACGATGGCAGCCACTCCGAGGAAGCTGCCGGCGAGCGTACTCCGCTGCCTAGTGAGGGTGGACGCGAGTCCGTGCACTCACTCGGAAGTGACCATGGTGGCCACAGCCCGATGAGTCCGGCCGACGAG
>QOKR01000362.1:0-46723 GCA_016880985.1 Phytophthora idaei
AACGGTCGCCTCCCCATGGCGGTGCCAGTAGCCACGGATGCCGTTGTCACCGCGTACTCCGTGTTGTTCGCCTAAAGTTGAAGTTTAATTCACTTTGAGCAGTTCGCTAATTTGTAGTCTAATTATTAGCTCGTTCCTGATTGGTCAATTCTCATTGGTGGCTCTGTGAAAATGCAGGATTTGAGCAATAAACCTCGCTCTAATTTTCCGCGCTTCTAAAGCGAATGAGAGGCTAGGAATCGGACCGTCCGTTCGTAAAGTGCTGGGCTCGGCGTTCTAAAAATCTGGTGTAATATCGCTAAAAGTTGACTGAACTGCGACAAATAACCTAATTCACCCATCAGAGCGCCGCCTGTGATCGAAGCTCTGTCCCTCAAAATGGAGTGTTAAGCAGCGAAAAAAATATGCTCGTGCTCGGCATTGCCAGAGCTTCATTGTGGTGTGCTTGGTGTTCAGTGATGGGCCTTGGTTCCGAAGTTATGGACCAAAACATGATATGGCCATTTTGGAGTGGGCCAGAGAAGTACTTAAGTACAGGTGTATTGTTGGCATTGGATAGTCCACCCTCGATCGCCGCGTCGTGCGTCCCCTCGTCGAGCTGCAATGAAACGAAGGTGTGAAGAAGACTGCTGTGGTGCATGCACGCACGAGCTGCAATGGCAGACATGACGTCCGTCGAGGAGTTGCTAAAGCAATGTTCAGCGCGTCTGCATTCCTAGTGCTCGTGTGAAAGACAGTTTTCGCCCTAAAAAGCCAAGTTCGCCAAGCCAAATGTTGGTAACCGCCTTTAGATCCCCTCGCTAAACTACGGCAGGAGACATGCACCGCGTCGCACACATCCTCATCCTCAACGGGTGTGAGGCTTTGTGAGTAAGACACCAGCCTCATGTATTTATATCGGGCTACTTGAAGAAAACGGCTAGAGAGCGGGTGCGGTGCATACAAACTTAAAGTTGTTCTAAAATAAGTCGCTTGGGTTGGAAGATCCACGAATAGGATCAGAGAAGCCAACGCCAAAGTTGCCAAAAGAGAGCGGAAACGACCAACCGGGCAGCACATCCAAACCTGCCACCTCCTGCTCGCGACTTCCTCCTTCACGAAGCACACTCGGAGGAACGACGAGATGTTCGACGACCTGTTCAAGTTGCTGCGCAGCCCACGCTGGGTCAACTCGCCCATCGCGCGCCGCTTCGGCTTCGGCTCCGAGCTGTCTTACGAGGAAGACGAACTGGGTAAGTCTGCCGTTGGTGTTGTGGCTTGAATAAGACCCATATGACCAGCCCGCTCACTTCCCTGCTGTTGTATTATCTGCAGAGGATGCACCGTCGAACTGGACCAAGATCTCCACGTCCGGTCGCCGCCCGCCGGTGCGCAGCGGTCACTCGTCTCTTGTTGGTACGTCAACTACTTTCTGCAACGTCCGGTAGCAGCATCCTAACGATTCTATGTGCTGTTCATCACAGTTGGTGACATGATGTACGTGTTCGGCGGCTACAACGACGGGAACTGTCACAACGACATTTATGCGTTTGACCTGGTGCGCCACCACTGGCTTCGCATCGAGACTTCCAACGGCATATCTCCCGGTATGTGTGCTTTTCATTGTTTTTGACGGCATGGCCTTTTACTCATGACATCTATCCTGGTATGTCAAACAGACGGTCGCGCGAGTCATGCCTTGTGTACTTCAACAGATAACACCAAGCTATACCTCTTCGGCGGATCGGGGCCGCACTGGGGACAGACTAACATGGGCAAACTGTTGCAGTTTAACATTCGCGATAAGAACTGGACGATTGTCGAAGCGGAGGGTACGCAGCCGCCACCAGGATACGGACAGAGTCTGTGTGCTATCAACAACAAGCTGTACCTCTTTGGCGGCACCTCTGGACACGTGTACGTGAACGATCTGTACGTCTTTGATGAAGTTACCAAGGTCTGGAGGAAGGAAGAGACCGGCGGCAAGCGCCCCAGCCCGCGATACAAGCATCAAGTGGCCACGGTAGGAAATCGTATGTACGTCGTGGGTGGTGGTCTATACGATCCTCCTAAAGGACCCATCGACACGTACTACCTCGATGTGGACACGCTCGAATGGCACGAAGTGGAATGTGGCGGTGATATTCCAAAGTCTCGCATCGCACACACGATTTCCCAACTGTCGAGTGACCCTTCTCGGTTGATCATGTTTGGAGGGCGCGACGACAGCGGATCGCGGCAGAACGAGCTTAGTGAGCTGAATCTGCGGACTGGTGAATGGCGAATTTACTACAACGAGGAGGGATTCCAGCCGGACGCTCGTGATTTCCATACAAGCGTGGTTCACAACGACCGCATCTTCGTGTTCGGTGGATCTAATGGCGTGGAGCGCAACAATGATGTCTTCCGCTACACGATGACTCATCAACCGTCAACGCTGCTGATCCTAGCCATGCAGGTGCTGCACCAGAATCTGGACTACATTCCGAAGGAGGATTTGGAAGCGCTGCCATTTGAGCTGAAAATTGGCGTTCAGAATATTAACCCCGACGTCGAATGTTCCTTCAACCCGACCTGGTACATGCTTGAAGACCAGAAGCAAGATAAGGCGGCGCCAGTGATGTAGAGGGGTTCTCCACGCGGATAGATTGTACGTTAAAAATTAATTATTCGACTGAAATGAAATAGCACCAAAACGCCGGCGTTGTAATAGCTTTCGTGACGTGATTCATTCGTTCGAGTCCGTCACCCCGCCTACGTAAAGCTGAATTGAGCACTCGGCTTCGGGCATGGAGGGACTGTCGATGATCTTGCTGTTCAACAATACGTTAAAGTGGCGTCAAAGTACGAGTTTGCGATTCATCCATACCAGATGCGATTTTCAGCCCTCCCTTTCTTCATCTACAATGCATCGTAAATTTTCGTTCAGTTGAAACGATGAAGCTTGTTCTTCGTGGTATTTCGACTATGTAGCTTACCAGCACACGCGTGTGAACTCCGTGCGACATCACGTGACCACCAACAGGTTTCATCTCAGAGCCAAACAGAACATTTGCTCCGGGATCTGCCATCACTTGATTGACCACAAGAACGGCGATATTGAACTCCTACATCGACGATGTTAGATTGGCACATACTACCGAAAGCGCAAAAAATTACCTCTGCGTGCTTTACAAGCCGAACAAGATGTTGGTTCAGCCGCTGTTGTCTTTCACTAAGCTCGCCTCTATTTATCGCATGTGATGATTCAACATGACAAATAAAATCGAGATTTCACGAAGCAATGAAGCGCCCCGTACCTTCCAGAGAAGTCCGTGCGAAATAACGCGGTTACTGAATCGATGATCAGCAGGCGAAATGGTCCCTGTTCAGGATCCTGTGAGAGGTAGATGTGGTGAGGCAGAATTGCTGTCGCGTTTGTCCCTCAGCAATGCGTACCGCGAACAAAACGCCAAGCTTGATCACGAAGTCCATCTGAGCATCGTGACTATGAGCTCTGCGTATGTACATGCAGTTAGCGTCTCCACTCTAACAAATGTTGATGCTGATAAAATATCTTGCCTCGCCACGATGATGTTGTCAAGGACGTCCACAGGGTCCTGAATTTAATTTCCAGTCAGACCTCGAGAGCAGTCCAAACCAGTAATCCACCTGACAGTGTACCAGATTGTATCGTTCTTTGGCGATTCCAGCGACGCGGTTCTGCCAGTGTACGCAATACATTAGCCACTGGAAACCTGAAGTGGCAAAAAACACCACAGCCGTACCGGTCTAAATGTTCCCTCAGTATCGACGAAGGCGACTTTCCCTATCCAAACTAGAATTTAGGCAACTCGTGCTTGGTGCAGTCAAATGCTGCATCGATCATACCAGCCCCTCCACCCCGAGAACGAGGTAATTGCGCTGTCACACAAAGCTAGAGGAATCGCACACGGCGTAAGCTATCTCGCAATGGCTGTACCAAATGCAGTCAGGGTTGAGAGTCTTACTGTGTGGCACAACTGGGTTTTGCCTGTTCGGAATTCTCCGTGGACCTACGCATAGCAAACAGTGGTTCAGAGTCTCAAAACGAGAAACACAGCTTAAGAGCTTCATTGTTCACCTCTGTTACGGACATTGTTTCCAAGCCTCCCCCAAGGATCTGGTCGAACTCTGCAAACAATAAAACGTAGGCGTTACTTTGATACAGGACGCCAAAAGGAATTGCTTACGCTGTGATCCAGTGGTGATAAATATCCTGCTTTGACTCTGTTGATAAAGTGTGCTGGCCGGCACGAATCCGCTCTTCTCGGGCATGATCTGTGGTTCCACGGTACTGACGTGTTAGCTCAAGTGTAAAGAATTCACTCCCGCAACGAAAATGAAACACCTTTTTGCCTGCTTGAAGAAGCTGATCACACGCAACGTCATGTCAAGGTATCTCCTGCAACACGACATAGCAATAACAGCGCAATACCTTGACCCTCTTGGCTTCGCTGATCCCCTTCACGTCTAATAGCCTCTTCTGGGACACCTGAAAGAGCTGCCCGATAGTTGCGAAGCCGTTGTTCTTGAGCTTGGCGATGTCTGTCGTTTTGATCCCAGCATCTTGAAGCAGGTCAATAGGTTCGTACGAGCGCAAGCTGTCATCTTCTTCGTCGTCGCTGTCGATGATGCGGGGTGTTGCGACCATCTGTAGCCCCGTTTCCCTTGCTCTACGTTCACTGCATAGGACGTGCAGATCAGCCAATGCTACATCAATCTCGCCCCACTCTGCAGGTGTGCATACCTCCTTGAGATGCCCATGATATCTTGCTGCCGTCCCGGTCGTGCTTCTCTTGTACTTCACCCGCGCGGATTCGAAAGTGATAGAGGATCCCAATTCCAGTGCGGAATAGAGAGTGATGGTCATCTTCACGTATAGTTGAAGTATGTATAGTTGAAGTAGCTGGATTTCAGTATACGCTGGGGGAAACGAGTATTGTCTGTCTATTCACTCATTCACCAGCATCAAAGCAGCGAGGAGGTAGATCGTGATGGCAAGCTTGGTGGTGCATCTAGCCATTCCCCCTGCCTCTCTAATAATACCGTCCGCCACGCTGCATGTGGAGATCCACGATTCTCCAGCGGAGAGTCTCCTGCTCCTCATCGTAGTCGCGCTGGAAGGCAAAGATGTAGTAGTAGGCCAGCACCTCGTCCTCGGATCCTTCCACAACTTCTCCCTCACGGTTGCGGATGCAGTTGATCTGCTGCGCCTGGAACCGCATCAGGATGATTGGGGCCTGCTTGTCTTCAGCCTATACAACAACATCGCTTTTAGTGTATAAAGCATCGCAACCCCACTGAAAATGAAGCTCTTCGTACCGTAGCCTCAATGACTTCCACGTTGTCGATGCTGAGCACGTGCGGGTCCATGACCAAGCCCTCCGACTTCCGCTCACGGATAGCAATGTTCACACGCGAGTACGCTGCCTCACCGAACCACTTCTTCAAGTCACGGCTGTTGCCACGCAGGAAAGCCTCCAGCACACCAGGCAAAACAATTTCCTCGATATTCTCCTTCCATTCCTCCAAAATGAAGTCGGGCTCAGCACGACGAATCTCCTTAATCGCAACACCCATCGGGGTTTCACCGAAAAGACCGTCATAGATCGAAGATAGTCGGTACACCCACGGATTTTGACTGGTCTCCCAAACCTCCAAGACCTCTTCCTGGGCGTCGCTGATCTTGTCTTTGACCTGCTTCGTCGTCTGCTGCACCTTCTTTCCGGCCTCTGTCTTTGCCGCCTGCTTTGCAGCATCTAGGATACCCTGAATAATCGGAGCGTCACGGAAGCGAGCGCTCACACGCTGCCAAGCGCTCTCCTCCTCCTTCACCGCCACCAAAGCGCTGGTGCCAGTGTACTCCGTCGGTTCCTCGTCCTCGCCCTCTGACTTCTTTGGCTTCTGCATGGACGGCGTTCGAACCGAGGCCAGGGCCTCGTCAACTGTCTGCTTTTCCCGCTTGCCAAAAAGCTCTTGTGCGGCCTCCTTCCACTCATCGCGTAGGTTGGGGAATTTGCTCGGGTGGATGAGCTTGTTCTTCTGGGCGGCAATACCGGCGAAGAAGTTTTTCACAAAAACACGCGCGCCCTCCACAGTCTCGTCCGTCGGCTCAGATTTCTATACGGCAACAAAAAGCCATAGCATCAGAACAGTTTACAATTGCCGGGCCAAAAGATACAAGCACATTTTGAGCACACCTCGCCTCCTTCCGTCTTTGACTCGTCTTTCTTAGCACCCTCAGCAGCAGAAGCATCCGTTGTGTCCTCCGCTTTCGCGTCACCCTTTTCCACTTTTGCAGCGGCTGCGGCCTTGGCAGTCTCCTCGTAAGACTCCTTGATCTTCTCCGAGACCTGCGAGGCTTGTTCCTGGAAGCTCTTAGCCGCCTCTTCGGTCATGGAGCTCATCTCGCTCATTTTCTCCTTAGCTGCCTTTTCCACGTTCTTGAACTGTTCCTTAGTCTTCTCCAGCTCATCGAAAGATTTTTTAAGCTCCTCGTTCTTCTCCATCTCGTTCTTGAGTTGGTTTTTCAAGTCGGAGAAGAAGCCCATGGCGCGTGACTGCGACTGCACATGGATCGGCAACCGCGCGAGTGCCATCTGGCTGTCGCGAGGCACAGTGAGGCGCGCGCGGCGCAGGGCGCGCGTCGAAAGGCGAAGCATCGGAGCAGCGGGGTTCGGAGCGGGATGTGCGGCGGTGGATGGCAGGTCACTCCGATACTCATTCCAGAAATCGGACATAGACGGAGTTCACTGTTTTAACCAATCCCTGCACGCCAATTGACACGCTGCGTCCCCACCAGCCAAAAACCGCAAACGAGCTTGGCTACGCGCTTTCCGGTATGCGGAGTTTAGTTTCGTGGTGACTCGCAAGCGAAACGTCACACTCGATTGGTTGGCGCTAGTTGGCAAAATGGGCAAGAAGGCGCGACGCAAAGGAACGAACTCTTCGGAGGAGAAGGATGCAGAAGCGAAGGATGTCGCCGCTGTGACGCCGCCGCAGGTAGACACCGCCGCTGCTGCTGGCGACAAGAAACAGAAAAAGAAAAAGTCGAAGAAAGCCAAGAAGGAGCAGGAGGCTGAGCCTGTCGAGGCCGTGGAGCAGGAAGAGGACGAACAGGAGCCCGTGGAGTCGAATGTGGACGTCGAGCAGGATGAGGAGACGGAGCAGGCCATCACTGATGCAACCAACCTAGCCGAGAGCACCGTGGACGAGCGCTACTTTTCCAGCGAGGAGTTCGCCTCGCTGCCGCTGTCCGAGCCAACCCGCAAGGCGCTGGCCGACATGGGATTCACCAAGATGACCAAGATCCAGTCCAAGTCGATCCGTCCGCTGCTGGCCGGACAGGATCTGCTGGGAGCGGCCAAGACGGGTTCTGGTAAGACGCTGTCGTTCTTGATTCCGGCCGTCGAGCTGCTGCACAAGGTGCGCTTCACGGCGCGTAAGGGCACGGGTTGCATTGTTATCTCGCCCACGCGCGAGCTGGCGCTTCAGATTTACGGCGTCGTGCGCGACATCTGCAAGTACCACTCGCAGACGCACGGTATCGTCATGGGTGGTGCCAACCGCCGCGCCGAGGCGGAGCGCCTGGTGAAAGGTGTGAACATTTTGATCTCGACGCCTGGACGTCTGCTTGATCATCTGCAGAACACGAAGGCGTTCATCTACCACAACCTGCAGATTCTCGTGATCGATGAAGCTGACCGCATTCTGTCTATTGGTTTCGAGGAGGAAATGCGCCAGATTATCAAGTGCATCCCCAAGGAGCGCCAGACAATGCTGTTCAGTGCTACGCAGACGAAGAAGGTAGAAGATCTCGCTCGTTTGTCCATCAAAGAGAAGCCTGTGTACGTCGGTGTTGAAGAGGAAGACACGAAGGCCACGGTTGCCACGCTGGAGCAGGGCTACGTCGTGACCCCGAGTGACAAGCGTTTCCTTCTGCTGTTCACATTCCTCAAGAAGAACCTGAAGAAGAAGGTGATGGTTTTCTTCTCGTCGTGCACTGCTGTCAAGTTCTACGGCGAGCTGCTCAACTACATTGACATTCCCGTGCTGGACATTCACGGCAAGCAGAAACAGAACAAGCGTACGACTACGTTCTTTCAGTTCTGTAACGCGAAGACAGGTATTTTGCTGTGTACCGATGTTGCCGCGCGTGGTCTTGATATCCCGGCTGTGGACTGGATTATTCAGTTCGACCCGCCCGATGATCCTCGCGAGTACATCCACCGTGTTGGTCGTACTGCTCGTGGTGCTAAGGGCAAGGGTAAGGCACTACTTATGCTCTTGCCCGATGAGCTCGGCTTCCTGAAATACTTGAAGGCTTCGAAGGTGGCGCTTAATGAGTACGAATTCCCGGTG
Source organism: Phytophthora idaei (assembly GCA_016880985.1). Taxonomy (NCBI): domain Eukaryota; phylum Oomycota; class Peronosporomycetes; order Peronosporales; family Peronosporaceae; genus Phytophthora; species Phytophthora idaei. The sequence goes on from QOKR01000362.1 coordinate 8,362, forward strand.
TCGAAGATTGCGAACGTTGAATCTCAACTCATGAAGCTTGTGGAGAAGACGTACTATTTGCACAAGTCCGCCAAAGATGCCTACCGCGGGTACTTGCTGGCGTACGCTTCGCATTCTTTGAAAGGCATTTTCGATGTTGGTCGTCTCGACCTGCAGGGGGTGGCCAAGTCATTCGGACTACAGGTTCCGCCCAAGGTAACGCTTCCTGTCAAGACGAATGGCAAGACTGGCAAGCGCAAGGACACGTCGTTCGACAACGACGGCAGTTCGCGCGGTGGCAAGTTCCAGCGCTCCGGTCACGCATTTAGTGCTGACAACCCGTACGGCAAGCGTGCTTCGGGTGACAAGCGCCAGTTTGCTCACTGATAAGGTTTGCTGGCTGCTACTATGTAAACAATGGCTTTGCCACTTCACATCCCTTTTTGCAATATAGAGCGAGCTACTTACTTATGTTTTGGTGCTTTTGTTTTGTGTTTCTGTCGTTGAAGCGGTGGGAGGTTCAGAGACATCCAGGAGCACAATTTATCACATTCCGTTATTGAGCTGCTAAGCTACTGTATTGCCTATCGATCAACGACGACGCTGGCGCTCGCGCATTGGCGCTACCAAAGCTGTTGCCACCGCCCAATGCTGCACCTCCAAAGCCGAGTTGCCCTCCTTCCGCGCCTGCGAACCCGTTGTTGCCAGCTTGGCCAACGCTCCCCATTGCGCCTTGTCCGCCAAAGCCACCAAACGTGTTGCCACCTTGCATACCGGGGCCCATCTGCTGACCAAAGTCACCACCACCGTTTCCATTAAAGCCACCACCCATACCAGCGCCAGGACCGCCGACACCACCTAGAGCACCCATCCGATTCGCACCACCGAAGCCGCTCATCGGGTTTCCGGCAAACCCACCGCCAAAGGCACCACCATTTGGAGGGATTCCACTGCCGGCACCTGGAGCACCAAAACCAGCTCCGAACGCGTTGCCACTACCTCCGAAGCCTGGAACTCCAGCCATGCCTGCACCGCCACCTTGGGGTGCTGGTAGTTGAGCACCAGAAGTGCCTCCATTGGCCAGGCCAGTCGGTGCTGGCGTGGGCCTCGATCTTCCAGTTGACGTGGCCGCAGGAGTTGGTGCTGGGCGTCCACCCAATGTCGTCGGGGCGGGAGTCGCAGGCCCAGGAGCGCCAGGTCCGGGGGCGCCGGGTGCACCTGGAGCACCCGGGCCAACAGCACCAGGACCGGGGACTGCAACAACGTTGTTGTTCGAACTTACAACAGCAGTGTTGGAGCTGGCAACCACCGTGGATGGAACGCTGACGGGGACTGGAATGAACTGCGGCACCTCTACGGGAACGGGGATAGCGATCTTCTTGACTTTCTTGACGACTTTGACGTGGTGGTGGTGATCCTTCCTGCTTTCGTCGTCCTCGGTTGCTTGAGTATCCGCGTTGGGTCGTAGACCACGAAGCGCAGATGCAGTTTGAACTCCGTACGTGGCGACGAAAATACTCAGCGCGAGGAAGTTAGCGAATGCGGCGGCAGTCTTCATGGTGAGATACATGTACACTAGAATCGTGTAGATGGGGCCTGGGAGTCGTGAGGGGAAGCGGTTGGTTTGTTGCTCGCGAAATGGAGAATGGAGTGCGCTTGCTTTGCGTGACGATGGCGTCACCCGTCACGACATTTTGCCTTGACGAACTTGAAGACTATGGATGTAACCATGTTGACTCAGGAACGAGGGGAGGTGACCGAATTTCTGACGAGATGGATTCTCTTCCCTCACTCCCAGTAGTTGATGGCGAAACAGCGAAATGTTTAACACTGGTACTTACCGCGGACAACTGTTCTTTCAGCGATAAAGCATGGCGCCAATATGGTGGCGTCAGTTCGCGATTTCCTAGTCAATATTGTAGAGCTCTAGTTATGAGTATTGCTTCCTTGTGACGTGGTAAGACGCTAGAGTTATTGCTACCCTTACCAACTAAACACGTTCTGATTCGAGTTTTTCGATTGCAAACACGGTCTCGCTCCCGTTTGGAATGGATATTCAAACGGAGGAAAAACGATAAGACGAGGAACGCAAAAGCTGCAAACATACCACGTCACAATATCTCAAAACGAACCGATGATAAGGCGATACTACATAGTTACCGCGATACTTAAGTAGCACTCAAGAAGAAAAAGTTATGCAAAAGAGATCCCCACTATTGTTTCGCCGCCTTGCGAACGAGCTTGAGCTCACTGTTGTCTTCCTGCGGAGTATCTCGATGCGAGCTGTTCTGCTCACGTTTCGACCGCTTACGCCTTCGAGCGCATCTCGTGTGGCGCGACGAACACCTTCAGGAAGCCACTGTCCTTCTTGGCGATACTGGAGTATGCTTCAGGCACCTCCTCCAGAGAAAGGCGGTGCGAAATAAGCACCGATGGATCCAGCTCGCCACTCTCGATCGCATCGAATACCTGGGGATAATACTTCTGGGCAGGCGTACGACCAGCGTTCACGGTGACGCTCTTCATCGCGACGTGGCCGATAGGGAACGCTCCCACCGCACGCATATAATCCGACACAATCGAAATGTGGCCGCACTTGCGCACAATCATCAACATCTCCTTGAAAGTGTCCGTAGGCTCGGGTTGCGACTCCATGCCGATCTTCTTCTCCAGTTTGGCCATCCAACCGGTCGAAGTGGTGCTGCCACTTGCATCAATCACAGCGTCAGCACCGGCCGGCGGTAGCATGTGCTGCAACTTGGACACCACTTGAGCGCTAGTCAAGTCGCGGCGGTCGACCACCTCGAGATTCATGTGATCATGTGCAAACTTGAGCCGCTCCGCGCTGTGCTCAACTCCCAGCACGGTCTTGGCGCCACGGAGCTTGCACCAGTGAGCAGCCTGCAGCCCGATAGGGCCTAAACCCCAAATTACCACGCAGTCGCCTTCCTTGACCTTGGCAATATCCACTGCGTGCAGCGCAGTAGCCGTCGTCTCCACTCCCAGCAGTGCCTTGTCGTCACTCACACCAGACGGCAGCTTGAAGCAGTTCATGTCACCGAACGGTACACGGACATATTCGGCCTGCACACCGGGGACATTTCCCAGCATGCGGGTGCTGCCCAGCACTGCGGCAGGAGCCCATCCACCGTAGGTCTGTTTGAACTCTTGGGATGCATTGGTGCAGTTGCACGACGCGTACTCATGCCGACGGCAGTGTTTGCAATCACCACAAGCTAGCACGAAGCTGATAGCGACGCGGTCACCTACCTTAACCTTGTTCACTTCTGCGCCCACGCTCTCCACGACGCCTACGGCCTCACTACCGAGCACCTGGTTCTTTTCCAGTCCTCCAGCCACCCCGTCACAAACGTCGGTTGCGAAGTCTGGGCTCACGGAGCACGCGGTGACCTTCACCACCACGTCCGACGCTTCCATGATCTTCGGCTTTGGAATGTGCTCCAGCTTGACAGACTTGCCCGTCCACACGATTGCACGCATGCAGCCGGCCGGGTCCTTGGAGCACGTGTCTTGCCCATGCGCGTGCGCGCTGGACATCATCTTGCTGGCAGTATCCATAATTGCTCGACTCTTACTTACTCTGGTATCGATGCTCTTGTCTTCGACGTGGCAAATGCAGATATGACACTGAGCGAGATCGTGTTCGTCTCGCTCGGCCTCAGCTCAAGCCAAAGCGACATGCCGGCTCTCGTCCCAGGGCAGCCGAGTTGAAGGCACGATGCATACTCGTGCCAAGAGAGCTTCATTTGGGATACAATAAGACATTCCATTGAAATGGCCTTAACAGGGACGAGAAGCGAAACGAAAGAGTTCAGCTGTTGGAAGAAATAATAACGTCGTTTCGCAATCAAATAAAAGAAGTTTTATGCATTCTCAGAGGTTTGGTTTCCTAACGACTTCAACTTGGCCGATATCAATTTGCCACATGCGAGGCTGCGGTTCTCCAGAAAAAACGTCGCTTGATCCCTCTCGCTACCGTCTGCTCTCATTCTGCTACTGCTCGCCTACCCAACTGTCAAGTATCAGCCAACGATGAAGCTTACCGCGATCGCCCTTTTGGCTAGCGTATCCGCAGCAAACACAATGGCTGCAACAAACCTGGTGCGTCGTGGCCTTAGTGTAGCGACATCGGACGCCAACACAATTGTAGCGGGTCTGCGCGACGACGAACTCGGCTCTAGCGAGGACTTCTGGGGTTCCTGGGAGAATCATTACGCGGGATACTTGGACGCACAAGAAGACAACGAATCTAGCAGCAATGATACCAATTCTGCAAGCGGCACCGCTGAGCTCGACTCTACCGTTGGAGACCTAGATACGGCGGCGAAAGAGGTCCTCCAGAAGGCCGAGTCTGTGGTAACAGCGGCACTACCGTTCAGCATCAAGCACGCTACGTCCTTGATTCTCCCCCTCGGACTCGTCGCCGCCGCCATGCTCGTGATCGCAGTTGCCGCCGTACTCATCGGTGTGCGACGGCAGCAGCTCAGTGAGCCCATGTTCGGCCCCATGGAGTTAGTCTCCGATCTTCCGGATCCCATGACCACGTCCGCTGCCAGTGAAGCGGGAGACGACGACTCGGACACGGGCGCAACAATCCTTGCCGGGGAAGAACAGGAGGAAGAGAAAGAGGAGGAAGGAGAAGATTTTGTCGTAGCACTTGCATAGCAACTAGACAGGCCCAAACTAATCTGCTGATTCCATTTCCATTCTTGTCAAGTGTCAAGAATTTCTTGACGAGCTGTTGCTATTTTACTTCTAAAGTAATATACTTATCCATCAAGACTGCCTGGTGCCCAGTGACTCCCTTGTCTATGCGAAGCGAAAGTCTCCGGTAATGGGTGGAGCGCTCTAATGATCTGACGTCACGGTTCTCTACACCCACTGATGCATCTGTGTCCGGCGTCATGAGTCCCTTATTGTGCTGCCCATCGCGTATTTTTGACAAAATGTACCGTGTGCTGCTCTGAACAGGACGATTCTTCGGACAGAGTGACCCCTCGACACTCCACACGGCGCTTCACCAAGCAGCTTTTGTCGTACTTAATCGAATTCTCCATGAAAGATGGACACTTTGGGCCAATGGTCTGCTTGGAGCTGCGTGGCCCCAGACCGTGATTTCCTAGTTTGCGGCGCAAGAAGCAGACCACTCCCCCCTTTCGTCGAGAAGATTTGAAATGGCTCTCCGTCGCGTCCTGACCACCAGCAAGGCCTTCAAGGCGGCCCCGAGCCTGCTGCGCCGCTCCATGGCCACTGTGGCCGACGAGATGACGGTGCGTGACGCACTCAACACGGCCATGGACGAGGAGCTCGCCCGTGACGACGAGGTCTTCCTCATGGGTGAGGAGGTCGCCCAGTACAACGGCGCTTACAAGGTCTCCAAGGGCCTGTGGGAGAAGTACGGCGACAAGCGCATCATCGATACGCCTATCACGGAGCAGGGCTTCACGGGTCTTGCCGTCGGCGCTGCTTACCACGACACCAAGCCCATCGTCGAGTTCATGACGTTCAACTTCGCCATGCAGGCCATTGACCAGATCATCAATTCGGCTGCCAAGCAGTACTACATGTCCAACGGCGACATCCACGTGCCCATTGTCTTCCGTGGCTCCAACGGTCCCGCTGCCGGTGTTGGTACGTATCTTTTGCCTCTCTGCTTTTCAACTTCTATGTTGAGGATACTGTGGCATATTTTCTGACGTTGCTTTTGTTTCTTGTAAATCATTTCAGCCGCCCAGCACTCGCAGTGCTACGCTGCGTGGTACGGTAGCGTGCCCGGACTCAAGGTGGTGTCCCCCTACGACTCTGAGGACGCCCGTGGTCTGCTGAAGGCCGCCATCCGCGACCCCAACCCGGTCGTGGTGCTGGAGAACGAGCTGCTGTACGGTGTCTCGTTCCCTGTGTCCAAGGAGGCCCAGGACAAGGACTTCCTGATTGAGATCGGCAAGGCCAAAATCATGAAGCCGGGCAAGGACGTCACCCTGGTGGCCTTCTCCCGCATGGTGGGCGAGGCTCTCGAGGCTGCCGCTGCTCTGGCCAAGGAGGGCATTGACGCCGAGGTGATTAACCTCCGCTCGATCCGCCCGTTCGACCGTCAGGCCATCATTGACTCGGTGAAGAAGACCAACCGCATTGTGTCCATCGAGGAGGGCTGGGGCCAGCACGGTATTGGCGCTGAGATCGCCGGTATCATCATGGAGACTGAGGCTTTCGATTATTTGGATGCCCCCCTGGAGCGCGTGACCGGCACGGACGTGCCCATGCCGTACGCGGATAACCTGGAGAAGCTGTGCCTGCCGCACATTGAGGACATCGTTGCCGCAGCTAAGCGTACGGTGGCCCGTACCCTGTAAGCAAAGCATCTCTATAACCTGGAGGGAGCAGACCATGGACAACGTCATCATCCCCATTTCAATCTGATCTAAAGAACCTCGTGCTATGAAGGAAAGCAGGGCGAGGGCTGAGCATTTGCTCACTCACGACTACGCACCAAGAAGCATCATGGGCAAAAGCAGAAAAGAGTGAAGGGGTTGACAGTAGGAAGGGTGTAACTAATCGAACCCGATAGACCACAACGTATGCTTCAACGGATGCTTTACTACAGCAATGTTTCAGCATTTTACTCACAACGTTGCGTGGGCAGGGCGTCCCGTTTCTCGCGTGGCATGATGATTCCGTGGTCACCAAGCAGTATTTCATCAACAGGATATCACGCAAAAACACACAAGTGACATTCGGCCTCTCCCCATCTAGGCTTACCCTTTATGAAAATACGGAAATTAGTGTCTGCTTCTCACGCTGGGCTTAGAAACCAAATTCGCCGAAGAAATCAACATCCTTCTTGGGCTTCTCCTTTTCTACGACAGGAGCCGGAGGAGGCGCAGCGGCAGCTGAACCATTGCTGGTGGTGGCCGAAGCTACAGACGACGAGGAGAGTCCGAGAAGGTCGTGGTTGCTGCCGTTGGCACTGGACGACGAGGATCCAAACAAGTCGGTCGTCTGAGCAGGCTTGGGCTGTTGTGTGAGTGTATGGAAACTGCTGCTATGGCCGTTGTTGCTGTCGCTACTGCTTAGCTGCGAGTCCAACCACGAGTCATTATCGTGATCACGGCTTGATGAGCTCGTGCTGCTGTTGCCGATGCCACCGTACTTGCCAGTGGTGGACAGCTCTGCATTGGTGCGAGGAAATGCGCTCATCCCGTCCGAGTTTCCATGCGCATTGCCACCTCCGTTCACTGCGCTCTGTGCGGTTTGCAACAGGGACGACGCACCACTGGAAAGCATGGACCAGCCCGAAGAGGCCGAGGACTTGACGTTATCTGATAGCGCCGGGTCATGGATAGCACTTTGTACGAAGGACCAGCCAGATGACACCTTGGATCCCAAATCTTGGTCTTTGACGAGACTGGCAGCTGAGCTGGCGGTGGTTGTGACCGTGCTGGTAAAGTAGCTAAAGGCGCCCGAGATGTCTCCCAATCCTCCAGACGAGTTCTGCGGAGCGCGTGTTTCGCCGCCGCTTCCAATGCCCTGCATGCCGTTGCCGCCGAACTTAGCGGCCATGCGAGCACGGGCCTCCTCGCGTAGCTTCACCTGGCGAGCCACGTAATCCTGCTCTGACTCACCCTTGAGTGCCTCCACGCCGCGGGTGTCACCTCCAGCAGACCCTCCACCTGAGTACGAGGCCGACGAGAAGGAGGATGAAGCTGGCTTACGCATGCTTGGGTCCCACTGCGGGAGCGACGGCGGGGAGCGTCCCTCAACGATGGCCGTTAGTCGCTGGCGATAGGCTTCAGCCTGTGGCGTGTTGTATTTCTCGCTAATGGAAAGGTCCGTCGGGACGCCAGCAGCGGAGAACGCGGCGCGGAATGAGTCGTTGCCGCCCTTCTGCATCTGTAGCACCTGCTTGTCCGTCCACGAGTCCATGGTGACTGACCGCACGAAAGATATGTGCACGCCCAGTCCGCGGTGGCGGCCCGAGCACTCGAGACACATGAAGGTCCCGTACGAGACCGTAGCCCATTGCGGGTACGGGGCATCGCAGTCCACGCAGCGCTGCAGCAAGAGAGAGAGAGAGAGTTAAAATATGCTCGACTAGGGACAGCAATGACGAGCAGACTACGTACGTTGTTGCCCGGCAGGCGCCGCAGCTCCTGCTGGGTCTCCATAGGCATTTGGTGAGCCATCCTGGTCTATTGGGGAGATGCACGGGGAGAGCGACGCAGCACCGACGGGCCTGGAAAACGCAGAAATCAAAAGAGCGACCGTTACGCGGTACTGAACACTGGTGCTGATTTAGTGGTTAAAATTAGCACTAAATCAACCAATCACAAGATGCCAGGAATCCAATGTTACCAACAAGAGACAGGCCAAACATCAAAGATACTTTTCTGTTCAATGACGGCGGAAGGACACAACTCGCGTCCGCTGGGGCCGCTTAAGCACCTGGTACAGCAACAAGTTGAGACCCAAGAAGCTACCGATGACTAGTGCCAAGTACGTTGAGAAGTTTCCGTAGCCGCGCCCGCAGATCATGTACCACGAGTCCTCGTACAGCAGCTGCGTCACCGGGTAGTTGCACAGGTTGAACTCCTCATCGAAGTCATGAACGCACAAGTACTTCTTGCGACGGTGCTGCATGCCCACGAGAGAGTAGAACAGCTCGTTCTCCATGCAGTTGCCTAGTGGCTGGTGGTGACCCAGCGACACGATCTCCGTCGGGTTAATGAACAGCGCCAGCAGCACTATGACGAGGTAGAGCAAAAAAGCCATCTGGTTCACGGCATGGTCGATACACGAGTACAACCAATCGCTGTCGTAGGCATCCACGGGTTCCAGAGCTTTTTGTACTTGAGGGTCGTCTGTAATCGCCAATGATCTGATTAGCAGCTTGACCGGAACGCAGCAGAGATGGGTTAATCACGGAATGCATACCTCTTTCGCGATCGGCCATCCAGGAGAGCAGGAAACTCAATGCAATCAGTATGAAGAACATCACCTGCACAAGAAAACAAGTACAGGATTTTGTAGCAACAGTGAGTTACTACAGTTATCCACAGCAACTTGAACAGAAAATAAAAGGAAGTCACCTGGGCTTCGATTCCCATAAGACGAACGGTCGAGTAGTAGCCCAAAACGAGAAACCCCATGGCGAAAATGGTGGTGAGGAGCGGCATGAGCAACACATAGCCCCACTCGGATTTCCAGTGTTCCTCCTCGTAGTAGTCGCCCACAAGCCAAGTGCTGCAAAATAAATATCCAGCAACAAGTCAGCATAGGATAAAGGATCACTCGAAAACCTTCAGTACAAGTATTCGTACCTGCGTAGAATGTGATGGACGCAGAGGAATGCAAACGCGAAGAAGTAATAATAAAACAAAGCATGGCAAGGCACGCCCATCAAGCGTTCAGCGAGAAGCGGGTCCGTGTCGTGCCACGTCCACCAGAGGAACTTGGTGCCCAGCAGCTCGAACGGGAAGACCAGCATCACCATGAGCGACCCCATTGCAAACGGTTGGAAGAACGGGTCGATCCGTAGTCGCGACGTCGCAACGAAGGCTCTGTTTCCACGGGCTACATGAGCAAACTCCACCTCTGTCTTAGCAAAACGATATAAACTCCCCACTCACATGTAATAGAGCTGCGCTCGCAACAGCACCGTATACAGTGGTAGGTGCTCGGACACCAACATCACCAGTGCCTGCGCGTGCCAGCGATCGCTATAGTAGAAGACCAGCTCCACGATGAGCACTTGAAGCATCGCAGCACTCAGCATGGTGGCGTTACGCTTGCCCGACGAGTGCACGTGCAACATGAGCAGGAAGACGCAGAGGTACGTGGCCCCCTCCACAACCGCCAGCGAGACATTCTCGTTCAGCAGCCCCAGGAAGGCGATTGGCATCACACGTGATGTCGCCACCATTTTCGCCAGACAAAAAATGAAAAGAGGGCGTTACATAACAATGCAAAGGTATCTATCAGATAATTGTTGAATACATGGCAACATGGCTACATATCTTGAAGAGAGGCTACATGGACTTCCCGTCGTGAGGAAGGTCGGTGCCAGACCCTTGCGCAATGAAGATTCGATAGATCACGAACAGAATAACACACAGAAGAACTAGTAGGAACACCATGCCGGACGCAGAGGGATCTCCAACCCCAGTCATTGGCCGTTTGGGACCTTCTGGTGCGTCACCACGGTTCCAGACGAGGTTCTCAACCTTCTCCTTCCACGTCTCGGCGTCCTGCCCTCCCGTATCTCCAGTCTCGTGTTGACTGTGTTCCAAGTGATCAAAGTCCTTCGGGATGTAGCAAGTCCGACCTTCGTAGTTGCTGTCGCACAAGCACATGCCATTGACACAGTCGCCGTGGTTACTACAGTGCTCGCGATACACGCACACGACAGCGCGGTCAGATGCCGGAAAGTCCTCGAGATTCGAGTATCCGCTGGAAAGAGATTTCAGGTACCGATCAAACGCGATGTCATACTCGGAAAGCTCAGTGTCCAGGAACTTGGACAATTCCTGTTCCAACGACGGAAAAACAAGGTTGAAACTTCCCCGTCGAGCGTACTCTGTTGTTGCTGCGAAGAGTTTGCGCGCAACGTTTGGCGCGAACCACCCGGGGCATGACCAGCACGAGGTATCCCATGCACGATTCTTGTCGCGACACTTGTCCGAGCAAAAACTAGCACCTGCCGGGCGATAGAACTTTTCGAACGGAAGCCGCGCCTGAGGGTGCACGCCCACCAAATTAAGCAGGTCGTGCAACAAACGTTTTTTGATAGCTTCGTCTGTAGCGAGCACGGACTGCGAACCTTCCATCGACGGATTGGAAACCACACGAACAAGCCACGGCTTGGCCATATCGTCGAACTCAAAGTCAAACTTCCACAGATCGAAGAAGCTATCACTGAGATCAGTCGGGGTAGACCCCTCTCCTTCACGTGCAGCTGAGCGCTTCACCTTGGCCTGTTCGCCTTGAAAACTCCCACGGCTGCTGAGCACTACCTTGGCGATCGCAGCTTCTACCTCGTCCTGCAGATGCTTCGTGTCGACTCCCTGTCTCCGTAAGTGTTTCTTTAGAACATGCCATGCGTTCGTTCCCTCACGGGCAGTCGAAGGGAGCTCATGGAAATCAGCCTGCAGGTCGGGAAAGTCCCATGGAGCGATGCACTGGTCAAAGTTGTAAGTGGCCGGGTCAGTCTCAACCTTCAATGTGCTCGGATATTCGCCCTTAGCAATCTGGATCAGCGGGTGATTATGCACGTAGACACGCAGCGGATCCGTCGACGTCACGGCCACGTAGAACCCAACACGAAACTTGTGGTTGTCCAGCAGCAGTGGCTCGACGTACTGATCCACCACCACTGATTTCCCCTTGAATGTACTTGACTGCAGCTTGAACTGCAAATCTTCATCCGTAACGAAAACTTCAGCACGTGTGGTTGAGTCATCATCACCGTTAGCCGCGCGCTCACGCAGCAGGAAGCGCCGGTGTACGTGCGGGTCGCGCGCGCGTTTGGGCGAGAAGTCGGATTTTTTGCGAGCCTCCGTGTACGCGCTGGTCAGCTGCACCTGGTCGCGCGGCAACTCGTAGTGACCCGGCACAAAGTCGAAGAAGAACTTGGTGTGCTTCTTCTGCTGCGCCACCAAGTGCTGGCTAAGTGCGTCAGGCAACGCGAGCTTCTCCGCACCCGGGAGGTGGTTCACCTTGGCGTCGAACTGATGCGGGAGATCCAGCTGCGCAAACGGCGGCACGGCGGCCGTACTCCACACGAGATCAAACTCCGAGCTGTCGGACAGCAGCTTTTGCCAGGAGGCCTGGGCGTCGGCGGCGTAGAATTGCGAGATGCCAAGCGCCTCCAGCTGCTGCAGCACTGGCTTGAGCTTCTGCTGCTGCGTCGCCTCGGGTAGGTAGAACCGCGCTTGCGTACGGACGCTCGCTACTACGCAGACGTTGGTGCACGCTGCTAGCGCTAGGAAATACAACAGACACACAGGCCGCGGGGACGTTGCCATGGCAGGAAATCTTCCACTGTTCGAAATGATGCCGCCTTTTGACTCTGGTTTTTCCACAATTACGTGCACTGTGCATTGTATTGTCTGAAATTATATTGGTTAGGTTACATCGCGACACCGCTACTGTAACATCGTGCTGGCATGCCAACCATGCTTTCACAGGTTCAGGGTAGCAACTATTGATATAAGCTGACACAGCGCAATGTGATTATCTTGAGTTATGTCTAAGTCGCAGGCAACGGGCTGAGTGCAGCGCCTCCTCCTCCTACCTATGCTGCATCCGCCCGTCACTGTCATTGCTTCATCGTCTAGCACAGCTTGGGGATCTGGATGGCGGCGTCGCGAAAGGCCTTGAAAGGAGCGAGACCGGGGAACTGCAGCTGCTTGAGCGCAGCCTGGAAGCTCGCGCTGGGTGAGGCGGCGGCGATGGCAATGCTCTCCTGTGGAGCGGCAGCCTGCGCGCTGGTGTGGAAGCCCTGGCGCTGCTTGTGCTTGGGACTGCGGTCGCAGATCACATACACTTTTTTCCGTCGGCGGACGACCTTGCAGCCGTCGCACATGCGCTTCACGGACGAGCGGACCTTCATGGCTGTCGAGTGGCTCTTGCTCTGCAGTCCACGAGTGACTTTCAGTCGCAGCTCTGTGTAACCAATGCTGGGGTACGCTTTGGGTTACCCCCTTCATAAATGATACCGTTTTTGAAAGCAAATGCATGCATGTCAATTTGATTCCGTAAGACGATGGCGAAGGAGGAACAGACGCCGGGGAAGACCAAGACGGCTGACAAGGCCAAGACTGCGAAGAACAAAACCAAGAAGAACCAAAATGCGGCTGCCGCTTCTGCCTCTGCCGCCGAGGAGCGCGAGGAGCGGCCGTTTATGGTGCGAGTGCTGACGGTGGGCGTGGCGTCGTACCTGGCGCACAAGATTTGGACCAAGAGGAATACGCTGACTGCAGGATGGTACACGGAGGAGCAGACGGCGACGGAGCAAGGCATGGTGACGGCCTTCGAATACCTCAGCTCTATGGGGCTCATTTTCGTCATAGGAATCGTGGTGGGCGTGATCTTCAGCAAGGTGGCCAAGTGGGTGAAGGGCACGGCACCAGCCGAGCAATAATAGGACAAGCATGGACAACAGACGCTGTATGGAGGCATGCATACCTCCGTACTTCATAATAATGGAGCGATACAAGGGATACATCATCAGCTTCGAGCTTGACTGCGCGCTTCCGAGTTTGTAAGGCTAGAAAAGTACTACAGTGTACGTACTTTGGGTAATTATGGTAATTATGCGGGCCATCCAAACTCTAAATATAATCCGCAAAATCTTACTAGTACAAAACTCTAAGTCTACTCGTAGTAGTAATTCAAATCACCTATTACTAAAAAAAATTGCCCGCGCGCACTTTTTCAAACTTCCAAAGTCACCATGGCTCCTCGACGCGTCGGCCCCACGCTGCGTCGCTCTCGCCGCCGTAGTGCCGTCAACGGCAGGATCAGTACGCGCTGCACTGCCGGGGCCGGTCCTCTCCAAGCGATTGGTGAGAATACCGTCGTGGATCTCACAGCAGACGACGGGTTGGACGCTATCGCCGGCAGCTCGCGCTGTGGTCTCCCGTCCACGACGCTAGGTAGTCCGTCGCCCAAGAAGCAGAGCAAGAAGAAGAAGAAGAAGAAGAAGCGACCACGCGAGTCCACAGCCTTACAGTCCGAGAAGAAGTGCAAACAGCAGCTCGACACGCTGCTGAACGAGCTGGATATTCAAGGTGCAGATTCTCAATCTCACTCTACTGTGGGCGCAATGCATCATAATTCTGACTCTTATCTGTTGCTGTGGCCGAATAGTGCAGGAAAAGTGTGATGAGCTGGTGACGGACGCTGAACGACGCGCACAAGAGCTCAAGATGGAGCTCAAGGTTCAGCTGCTCTTTCTACCCGAAGCTGTACGCAGAATGCCCTGGAAAACCTTCGTGGAGGATTTTGGTGGAGACTTGCAGAACGCCATCCAAAGCTTGTCACAACCGTCGTCTCCTCGAACGCAGTCGTCCACGGCTGGACATGACATCGTGGCTGCTACTCCATGCAGCGTGGATGATCCCGAGGGAAGCGCGTATGAATATGCGTCGGAGTCCGACAACAGTGACCCACAGAATCGCCGTATGTCAGCGTTCACGACGCCTATAGACCGTCGTCGAGCAGGTGCAGTCCCGAAGACTGTCTTGCGTATAGCCCGTAAGGGAGAAACCTTCTATTCAATTCGAGGTTCCCCCATCATTCCCGACACCGTGGCTAAAGCGAAGGCGGGGGCATCTGCAGCACCGTCGGTTGCCCCATTTGAAACGAGTCTAGAATCTACTTCAAACCGCTTACGACTTGACAGTGAGCGTGTGGTCGACTTGTCTCGACCAGAGCAGCTCTCAGCAAAGTCGCGTGGAGAAGCAACGTCCAAGCTCAAAGATCTTCAGGCCAAGGTGGCACAGCTGTTACAACAGCTCAATCCCTGCTCTCGCTAAAGCGGAACGAGTGCTGCAAGATACACCCACACAGATAGCACACAGTTCGGGTGTCCGCACACGTACACGGCTAGTGCGAACTCAACACCAGGTCGTTCGTTGTAGTGAATGTTCTGCCCGCAACACGCGCGAGACGAATTGATCAGTTAGTTCTCATCCAGCCGCGCTTTTTCTTATCGCAAAACAAATACAGTACCATATTTGCAACGCACCGTGTTCTCGACGAGTTCAAGCACCCGTGGAATGTCAGTGAAAGAAACTTGGAGTGGGAGGCCGCAGACTTCTCGTGAACGCTGCAACTCGCGCAGTACACTGCCACCAGGATGTACTCTCCGCATGGGCAGAGCAGGTTTCGTCTTCAGCTTCTGTTTAAGTCTCTTTGTCGATCGAGGGCTCAGATTGTTATCTGCAGTCGGTGGCGTATCTTGGTTGCTGTTCTGACCGTTCGCTTCGCGCTCAAGCATCATCAAGTGTTCTCGCAATTGCAAACCTGCAGCTTCGTTAAAGCTGGTGGCGAAATGGGAACTTCTCCAGCGGCGAACGGCAAGCTTCAGCGCCTCCCGCAATTTTCGTTCGACTTGGTATACGAACTCATGCGGGGTTTGCTTGTACGCGAGCTCTCGACGCTGGACACTTGGCGGCAAGGAGATATTCTTTGCAGTGAAGAAAGGTTTCCAGCACTTTGTATTGCTCTCAATATCCCAGTTGAGCTCGTGAATGCTGCCAGCTACAGCATCTGGTCCGAGTATCAATGGCTGTACGTTCGCAAAGACATTTTTACTCGATACAACAAGTGACACATCGCGAAGAGGACAATGAGGATCTGAAACAGCGTATCCAACTCCAGTACTAGCATTCCAAAGCACTCCTCGACGAAGTACGTAGACAATGTTACCTTCTGGTACAGCATGTCCAAGAACAAGATAAGTTCTCGAGGACTTTTGGGCGTCATCTTTTTGACGATGACAACGATCATACCACATGAAATAGTTGGCCAGTAGCACGGCATGTTCCTCGTGATCCCCTGCGCCAATATTCAAAAACTCCTGTGTGGTGCTCCAGACGTCCTTATCTCCGTCAAAAGCTAGCCAGTCATCCAGGAACGGTATCAAGCTCACATAGCGCACCAAAGTTGGTAGAGGCGCGGATTGAAGCTCTACAGGAGGCGATTGGGCTCGCAAGAATCGAGGCAGGAAAGTGGCCCCATGGCTAAGGCTACGAACAAAAACATTGTGGTTCCAACGACGCGCTGCGCTTGCTGGAGCAGCATTTCTCACACCAGTAACCCAGCGCTGGGCATGAGCAAGAAGCAGTATATCTTGCGCATTTCCTGTACTGGAAGCCCACGCTTCGGTTTCATTGTGATCAGGAGCCTGGTTACTTATAGGAAGAGCTGGGTCCAACAGCAGCGTGAGTTTCAAGAAAGTGGCTTCGCGTGCTGCTTGCTTCACTCCCAGTCCCGTATCATCATTATAATCGCCGTCGATGCCACTAGCTTCTGGACTAGTTGGCTTTTGTGGACTCATTGATGTTCGCTTTCGGGTTGGACTGCTAAGTCGTGCACGACGCTGTCGAGGTGAATCAACCTCGCCATCCGATGAAGCGACAGAAGGTGGGGCTGACGACATTTTTGCTATGCTGGATGTGGCTCCGTGAGTCGCACCGACCTGGAGATTGGCGTAGCCCAAGTGCTCAACAGGCATCTGGCAGCGTAGTGAGCCTTCAAGACGACCTGCTTGGTAGAGTGTCAAGAATGGCACTTCAAGGCTTCCTAGGAAGCAGTTTTCCCGATGCAAAGCCCGTGTTTGAGACCCAAGACGCTCCTCTCCTTCTTGACGCTCCTCATCAGCTGTCGTTGAAGCTGGACGAGTGACCTGATCAAAGAGACTAAAGCGGATGACATCCTGTGTACTCTCGATACCGTCAGGACTCCAGTCATCTTGTGGAGGGCGAAAAGGTAACGCTACAGTCTCCATCCACATCGGGTGTGCTCCGACACCGTGCTCGCTTTTCCCTACAGTTCCCATGATGGCGGCACATGTAGTTTGTCGAGTTTTCCCCTGAAAGCTAACCTGCACGAACACGTGGCTTTCGTATTCCAGTGTCACACCTCCTCGAGGAGTTTCCACCACTTCTTCACTCTGGTTGTCACTGGGAGATGGCATGGCCATCATTCGCGGACTCTTCTTCGTTCGATGCAGTGTGTCACGCCGTCGTCTTCCTGATGTCGCGATTTCTCCTGCTTCAGCCGCGTCGCGAGCGGGTTTAATCCTCACTGGCACGTTCGTCGCCTTTTGTACTTGTACGTACAACGTGCAGGCAGTAGGCCAATGTGCCGCTGTCTGTGAAGAAGAAGACGATGCTGCTGTTGGTACCTTAGCGCGTGGTCGTAAGCGTCTCCGTGGGGCGAATAATACTCCGATTGCTGGAAATTCCAGCGTCCCCGGGAACAATGGCAGTGGTTTTTCCTGGACAATGGCTGCCAGAGACTTCGAGCGACCTGTTCGCGCTTCCTGATTGCCACTATCTGTATTGTATTTGCTCACAATTTGCGTTTGACGCACACGTTCACGGAAATCCTGAAGCTTCAGGAGCTGTTGTACACGATGACGTTCAATGATAGACGCGTCAGCTCGTTCAGCTTCTTCGAACAACAGACGACGATCAAATGCAGTTAACTCTGGTCGTAAAAGTCGAAGCAGTCGCTCGTCAGCCAGCAATTCGTGCTCCAACAGCGGCAATGGCTCATCAAAGACCGCGTGCTGTGGTATCCACCGCGGTAGCTCTACTTTTCCACCCCCATGGCTCGTAACTGCATCGCAGAAACTGGTACCATGTCGAGAAGTGTACTCCCGATCACGAAGGCGTAGGAGTCGATTGCGTTTTGTGAGCCCACCGCCACTTCTAGCCAAGGGATCATACACATCGCTCGTCCGAAACACTTTTCGTCGGCCTAGACCTACTGCCTGCGCTTCTTGTTGCTGTTGCGTGTAGTAAACCTGCAGACGTCGCACTGCTACGTTTTCAGGGTCATTCGGGTCAATTGAAAGCTCTTGAGGCTCAACAAGTCGAAGAAAATCTCGTTCACTACTGAAACCAGAGTCGCAGAGATACTGAGATAACTGAGTTGAGCTGCGCTTTGGGGGGTTTCCGATGAGCTGAACTGGGGGAGAAGAGGCTTCGTGCCCATCAGCTATCTCAGGACGTTTTGGAGGGAGATAAACAGTATCGTCCGAACTAGGATGAAACATCTGTGAACTACCAACGTCCGAAACCCAACCTACACGGAGATGAAGTCGGCCATGTGTGCGGCGACTTGTGTGCGCGAACAGTGGAGCGTTGTGGAACGAACGATGCCATTGTGTTCGTGCGATAGGTGTCGTACTGCTGAACTGGTACCATTCGTCACTAGGAGTGAGACTAGCTGCAGGTACCAAGTGATCTGCACCATTATCTCCCCATCCATCGAAAACCGCCGAGCGTGATCGAGAAGGAGCAGGCTTAGCAACATTCTGTCCTGGAACTACCACAGGAACTGCATTCGTCGACAGGAGCTCGTCACGCAAAAGTCTTCGGCGTTCGTACACTTCAGCGCAGATTGACGAAGGGAAAAATGGTAGAGTGAAGCACAATTTCTCGGAGAAACGAGCTTCACCGCGGGACAACGACTGAATTTTAGTTGTGCACGCGATTTTCCCGTTCACACGAACCACTACGTAGAACCGAGCGCTCCAAAACGAATGATAATTCGGCTGACCATCTTTGCTGACACTTTCAAGCAGTAAGACAGTCTGCAGTACTTGAGCCGATGTACTGGAAATTGTAGACAAACGCTCGGAGATTTTCTTAATCGCCACTTGCAATTTGTCGTCGTCGTTCTGATTGTCAGTACCAGATTCCACGAGTTCTAAGATGGCGTCTACGCGAGATAAATCGATGGGCTGCTGGCGCTGTCTTTGCTTGACATGAAGAGAAGTCACGGACCCCGAGCGATTTCCTGCATCACATATCTCATTCGCCTTGCGTAAAATCTGCTGGTGAAGTTGATTTAGTGCTTCCAGATCCGTTAATAGCTGATTGACTTCCTGAATCACTTGGTTTGCCGACAGATGAATTGCTGCCAAGATGCTTGTAATCGTTGTTTGAGCCAGCTGGCCAGTGCTACGGAAGAAGAAATCATCAAGACGCTGCAGTGAGAGCTGCCACGGTTGTAGCTGTTGGATTCTACTGTACGCTGAGTACAGAGCTCGCAGTTGGGCAGCAAGACGATCGGCTAGCCCAAATGTGGGGTGATCGTCCAGTACAATCCGGTCGACGAAAAGCTCAAGCATAGCAAGTCTCGGCCTCTTCTTCTGGTTATCGAGTCTCTCTTTTGCATTGTTTGCCGGTTGAACGGTTGTTGTGGCATTCACAACGTCGTCAGTAGCTGATGAGCTCTCTAAAACTGAGATTTCGCTTCGCGGATCCAGTAAGAGAAGCTCTTCTATCAGTAGCCCTCTGATTTGTCGTTCTTTCAACGTAGTATTCACCTCGTTTTTCTGTTGTGATGGGGCTGCTGATAGCTCTCTGAAGAGACGTTCTTCAAGACGATCAAGCATACTATGTTCCAAGCGTCCAAATTGCTCCCTCTCCTCATCAACAAACAACCCAGCAGCTTCTTGCTGCTTCAGCTGTTCGGACAATCGTTGAGTTGCCGACAAATACGCATGACGGCGTCGAAACCAGCCCGAATACGACGTTGCAGGTCTCACAATGATCTCTTCGATAGACTTGGCACATGGTGCTGTGGTTTTCCTCGTTAGCAATCTCGTAGTCGTGTTGGCATCTTCGTTGTCGCTGTCGCCATTGCCCTGCTTTTCTGGGGATTTGGCTTTGTCCGGACTCGCTGTTTGTCCCGAGAGCGCACGCAGGAAGCGGTTGTTGCTGTGGGTATCCCGCTCCGCCGTATCCTGCTGACGTTTTCGTTGCTTTTCAACCTCGTTGCGCTTCTTTGCTTCACTGCGTTGTCGAAGTCGAGTCGTCGGAGACTCGACCTTCTCATCATCATTGGAATCGTCTTGAAGGTGCCGTTCCCGTCTCTTCTCCTGGTCTACAGCCATTAGCGAGCGATCTTGAAAGGTCGGGGACGGTATCAGATAACTCGAAATGGCTCGACAAGTCCAAGTAGGCTCCAAACTACCAGATCTGGTGGGCGAGTCCCAGGTCGGAGTCGTCCGCGCTCACGATTACCTCGCAGGCGCGTGGGGCATCATCTGCTCGTTCCCTCAGGCTCGCCATCCGACGTGGTTGTCGGAGCTCGGAGCTCTGCAAAAGCTGCACGACCAGTTTGAGGCACGCAACGCTCGTGTACTGGCACTTCACGTGGCCTCATTGCGAGAGCAGAGTCCGTTCCTGTCGGACGTCAACGAAACTCAAGAAGTGAAGGTGGGGTTCCCTGTATTGGCCGACGAAGATGGTGAATTGTCTCGACGTCTGGGACTTGTAGCCGCTGGGGCTCCGAAGCACGCGGCCGACGCCGGACGTCTGCCCTTCAGCTGTACAATTGTGCTGGATCTCGACTTGACTGTGCGCATGTTAACGTACTACCCCATGAGTGTCGGGCGTAATTTCTACGAGGTGATCCGAGCTCTAGACGCTCTCCAACTCTGCACCTTTGAGCATGTGGTGACCCCCGTGAACTGGAAGGTGAGCGACGACGTGTTCGTAGAGCCTGATGTGACCGCCACCGCCGCCAAGAAGCTCTTCCCACAAGGAACACACGAGATCAAATCATACGTGAGACTCACAGCGTCTCCTTCCATAAGCAACGACAACTAATATCAACACACAAAAGTGCAAAACGCATATACATTGACCCCATAGATAGTTACGTGTTCAGGTTCTTGCTCTGTGTCTTCCTTCTATCAAATGACTCTCAGTTTGTCTTGCTACCGATCCAATTGCGACCCGGATGTGCATTTTTCTTTTGACCAAAGTTGCGCAAAATTAAACTATTGAAACAATACATCGGGATTACAAAATTTAATTATTAATTTTTTTTACTTTTTATTGTTTTTGAATTAAACTGATGATTGAGAGGCCAATATTGAACAATATATCATATTTTCCTACAAATAACAAGTTGTTTTGCTTGGTCGGGCACCTACTCATGCGTATTGGTCGTTTTCAGCTTAATTTTCCGCCTTTGAACGCAAAACAGTCTACTAGGTTGGCCATGTACGCATGAAAGACACAGTAGAAAATTGGTCCAGTGCATGCAAATAATTGAGTTATTAATTCTTGGTAGAATTTGAGTTAATATTAATCCAACATTTTAATTTTCGCGGCCCTGGCAGGCACGGAGATAACTATCAAAACAGCTTCTGGCGGAGATAGAACAAAGATACTATCGTGATTTTGAAGACGGTGTTTGCATTATCGCATTACTTCGATGTGATTGAACTTACTCTTGATATTCGTTTGCACGCCTCTCGTCATCCTCACGCTGTCGTCTAAGGCTTAAAATCCTCAAAGCCCGAAGAGATTGCTTGCGAGATAAAACTGCAGCGATAAGCTCTCGCCAGTATATCTTCTCCACATCGGTTCGACGCGTTAGTCTCTCAAGCCGTCTCTTATAGCTTGTCGTAATTGCAGACGATTTTCTCTCGTCTCGCTGTCTTGCGGGAGATTCTGCATTTCGACGCCGTGCTCTCGGCCAAGTCGGCGTTTCAGTGTCTCTCGTGAGTTGCGATGAGCGTTCTGCAACTGCCCACGCCCGCGATATTGGGCATGGCGGAGCTGCCGAACGTGGTGGCGAATGAAAGATTCGCGAACACCATCCTGGCGCTACACTTCGTCAACTGCAGCTCGTCGCCCGCGCTCGATTTGCCCGCGTAGATGTGATATTGGTGGTGCATATCCACACACTCCGTTTGCAAGTTCAGATATTCATAGGATTGTTTTTTTAAAAGTATGTTCGGTTTCCAGGAAAAGTTGAAATCCTCGTGCATGATATGGAAGATGTAGCGTTGCGTCCTTGAGCTGGTTTCGGAGTCCGTGTTCGAGCTGATGCAAAAAGTTAACTTCTGGAAGCATACCGATGATCAAATCTTCCAATATCAGGCCAAATTGGTCATCAAGATATCGCTTACGAGTTGTTTGATCACTCTCAAACTGTTTTCCACGAACTCTGGTGACAGGCTCGTGGATCCATATTTTCCCACTTAAAAATCTGGGATCGGGGGTAGTTTTGCAGGAAAATTTCCGAAATATGCCGTGGTTGAGGTAGAGCTAACTCTGTTGTATCCGTCGAGAACTGATAGCGGGGGACAAACCGACGCCGTTGAATCCGTCCTTATCCAAGTCTAGGTGAATTATAACATCATCGTCACCACGGAGGGGGGCATTTGGGGTTTTGTGTTGTGGTGTAGCCATTTGCACTTGAAGCGAGTGATCTTAGCGTTGCTGGTCAACCGGTGCGACAGGACGTGTCGCCACCGTTGTCACAAGATACGCGGGCCAAAATACGGTAGTGGCGAAGACTTGTGCTGATTGGCCCAAAGTCCATATTGTGACGACGCGACGTGTCATTTCGACCCGATGACTGCAGGAATGATGGTGAGACGTGGTAAACGTTTCAAAGACGTGCGGCCGGAATTCTCAAGAAGCTGCCGCCTCCCAAGTCTTCGCGGAACATTCGGCAAGGGCGATGACGACGCGATGTGTCACTTCGGTCCGACGTCTGTGGGACAGGCGTTGAGACGTGACTGGCGTGAGACATGGGTCAAAAACGTGCGGCCAGAATTCTCATTCAGCCGCCGCTTCCCAGTGACCGCTGAGTTGTCGGTACCGATAGTTTTGACTGATGCAGTGCTCAAGGGCCACGGATGAGTAGACAGTGGCGCTTGTGAAGGCTTCAGCGGGTGAGATCTTCAACGGCAACGACGGGAAAGGACACAACGGCTCTCATGTGGCCGAGTGTGACGGTACGAGTTGCGACGGTTCGAGCTCAGACGACCCTTCGAGTCGTCGGTAGTGGGTTGGAAGATCCAAAACGGACATGTTTATACTTGATATTTGTATTGGTAGATAGTAGGAATGAGATATTACATTAAGAGCCTTCGGGCTCGAATAACAGAACAGCATTTACTCTCAACCACACGAGGGCACGTCCGGCTATCGGTGAGTACGCAATAGGGGTGGGATAGTTTCGGCAGTCTGGATATGACTGTCGGTGAGCACTCCTACTGGTGGTAGTTTTTGTTCACCGGCAGGGCCAAGAGACAGGAGTAGTGGCCTTGTATTGAGAAGCGAGTTATGGCTGTGTGTTGGAGGAGCTTGTACGCTCTCCATATATTCTTACAGTTCGGAATATAGCTCCGGCACCCCCGTATCACGTCTGAAACAAGTCCGGTACCCATTCTTTATAGGGACTGCGGGGTATATATTGCGTGAGAGAGAACACTCTAACCCTTGCTCGTGGCTAGTAGTGTTGAGTTTTCGGTGGCTTGTCAGCGGGACACACGGAGCACATAGTTCATAGCCAACCTGGCAGGGTAGTTCCTGGGCTTTCAGGTTCTTTGCCCACATAAAAGCTTACTGAGTCTTCGTGACTTAGTGGGTATTGTCGGTGTGGAAATGTGTTATTACATTTTCGGCGTGTTACTACACCACAGTGTCTTATCCGCTGTCTGAGGATCCGCCGCATGTAGCGGTCACGTTCGACGCTTGCCCGCATCGCGATTTGTAGACGGAAAATTAGACAATGAACAACTACAAACAAACTCTTTGGATCATGCAAGGTTGTGGTCGTCGAGACCATCACTCTGATGAAAACTTCAATAGTTACTTATTGCTACGTCGAGACTCTCATACTTCATGACGAAGCAATTTTGATAATAGGATCTTTTACAGTCGTTTAACAGCTGAAGATCGTGTCATGTAATGCAGACTACTATATATGATTTTACGATCATTTAATAATTGTAGCTCTAATGGCTTTGAAACCCAAATGCATGTAACATAAACTTGGACGCTTTCTGAGGTCTCACACCACAATCGTTGAGACTTCGGGCGTGCACTCGCCCACAACGGACGAACCCCCGACCATCCAAATGGTCTCCACCTTCACAAAATCTGCTCGCTGGAGCAGTGATATGTGCTCCATTGAGCCCATTCTGCTGGTCCGTTCCGCGACAACGAAAAAACCACCCCGGTGCAGCGACTTGAAGACGTGACGTAGCTCGACGATGTAGGCTTTCTCTTGACTCAGGACTTGGCCTCTGATACTGCTCGACCGTTGCACGTCGTCCACAAGCGGAATGACCGCGAAACCAGCTATACATAAATCTGCAGCGTATCGAGCGTTGCCCAGCGAGAATTCTTCTCTCTGTAGCCTACTGTTGTGCACAGTGCCCAATCGAGCTCTTCCTTGGCCATGTTGAGACGATATTGGTATGAATCGGGAAGCTCAAGTTCGATTTCAGTTATGCATTCGAGAGCGCTGATAGCAACCTGGCTTGTTGCAGCGCAGAGGTCTAGGACACAATATCCATTGCGCAGTAGCTGCGGCAGCACTATCGGCGGGTGAACACTGTTCGTTGTGTCTGGCCCAACAAGCACCCCCTGCGACCCAGCCTAGCGCTGACGAATCGATCGGCACAACCCGGGAAGGCAACACTGGCTCGGCGCCCATGCCCTCCGGCGTTGATGCTATCTTCGGGCTTGTTGGTGGCGAAAACTCCAAGTTGGGAAACATGACGTTCGAGTGGCCCTTCGACGGCTCGTTGACATTCGTGGCGTCGGTGTTGATAGTCATATTAGGTGCCTTTGAGATCTCGATCTCGCCACGAGCCTTTGAGACCTTGGCCTTGGCGTCCATCGTGGCCTTGTTGCTGATATTCGCCATAGCTATCCACTCTGCAAAAATTTCCTGCAACTCAGGTCTCGTGGTCATTACCATCGACTCCTTCAACTCTGTGACGGATTTCCTGAAGCCTACAGCTCTTGGTATTGCCTTGGAGTGTAGCGTTTCTACAATCTTGGCATTGAAAGGCTCATACCGACTAGTCACCTTGGCCTTCTTATTCGCCCGCTTATCTGACTGCGCTGGCGGGGGCTGAGTGTCTTTACCTGCTGCCTTTTCAGCTCCTTTGGATGCTTCTTTTCACGTGAAGCTCGGCAACACGGGATCCACACTTTTGGCCGATTTCGCTCGCAACATCTCCTGACACGCGAGGCAATAAATATTTATGGGGTCGGACATCCGAAGCTTGTTCTGATAGTTCGCCGGAATAGGTTTGCTATAAACTAGTCGCAAGAAGCTCCAAAATTCCGGACGCATATGATTCACCTGAAACGTGTTGCCGGGATGTTACTGGCGATAAAGTATCTTCGCGCTCTACCAAGTCTTCCTCGTATTAGTTTGTGCTCCGGTGCTGAGCTTGGTTCTTGTCTTCGTATTCTTGATCGTCTCCATATCCGTCTTTGCCACAAACAAAGAACATAACCTCCAACGTGGGAACCCGGGTTGCCATCAGGAAGCAGGTTAGCGACTCCGACTTGAGCTGTAGAGACCAGATTTCACAATGACGCCAAGATGGAATGGAGTGATTCGGTATGAGATCTGATTCTGAGGGTTCTGGGGTCATCACAACCAAAGCAATATACGGCTTTTATTTCGGGAATGGCCGCCACTAGACAAATAGAAGACACAGAAATCAAACGCCATAGTTCGTCTCCAGCAGGTTTTGGATCTCAGCTAGCTTCTTCTCCTCCTCTGTCAATTCCTATTTCGTTTCCTCATGCTGCTTCCGAGCCAACACAGCTTGAACCCACTCGTAGCACTCACTCGCTGCCAGTTCTTCGTACAGCAGATCGATGGGGCAAGTCTCCACCTCAGGCAGCGTCAGATCTTTCTCTTCTGGCGTCGATTTTTCAGCCTCACACTCTACCACCGTTTCGCCTTCTTCTCCGCCTTCTGCCTCAGCGACTTTCTTCTCTTCCCGCTCTTCAATTAACTTCTCAATGCAACGTGTCTTCTTCTCACGAGCATCGTCACGCTCCCGGAAGCCCTCGTCCTTTTCCTCCATAGGCGTTTTGGCCAAATCTTTCTCGCCTTCATGAGTATTTGAAAAGATCACATCCTGCTAGAACAAGTCTCCGCTATGGTCGAGCCATGACATCTCATCAAATAGGTCAACGAAGAGACGTGTAAGAGGCAGGGGTCGGAAAAATATTGCAATTCAATAAATTATTGTGTTCTGCAATAAAAAGGTTTTTTGAACCGATAAGATTCAAATACACTTAAAATGATCAATTATTGGTAATAAATTTATAAAAGGGAACGCTAGTGCACAAATTGAAGAAACAGTTGAGTTTTGCAAAGTTTCTACACCTATTACCTACCATCACGGTTAAGACAGTGTTCCAGTTGGGGTCATGCGGTAGGATATTTATCACGAGAAACCTCAAGATCATGAGATTTTGCAGCAAACACCTCAACATTAATTTTAGCCAATAGGAGGACATACAAAAATAGATCGATGAAATGAAACACCTTGGTACCAAACCAGACACAAACACAATCCTTCATTCATCCTGCTCCTCTGGCACCTTCCTTTCACAGATAGTCAGTCCTCGGTGCTCTGCAGCTGGTAAGATCGCTGATAAAAGGCGTGGTGGCGTTAGTATCACTGTCGCTAATCTGCTTAGTATGTGTGGCAATATGCCTACTCGCTGATACAGACATGAGTCTTCTTAATCTTCACGAAAGACATGGTCGCGATGATGTTAAGCAGTATGATCATTTCCAATCAGCAGATAGCGCTGGCCTCTTTTTAAAGGACGTTGCGCTTAACGATAGAAAATGTATCTCACTGGAATCGTATACTGGATCTTCCAAAACGTGGAAATGGACAGGCCATTGGCGCCCATGGTTTGTGAAGTTGGGGTTACGGCGAGGACACAACAACAACAAATCAATACTTAGTGTAATTCCGCCTGGATCCTGGTTCGTTAGTGGGATGCATCTACAGCATCGAGATCTCTGTGATGCTATACCCGTGCTATCAGTGAGCCAAAACAGAGGGCTGAGTGGTTTCCAAGCAGCAATTGTTCCTGGCCGTGAAACTTCTCGTATTTGAGTGGTCGCGTCAGTAAAAGCTATTAACCACATCGATTTAAGTGAACAAGCCGCGACAGTATATCGTGCAATATCCGCAGCGCTTTTGGATCGAGTTTCGGATGCGGAAAAACATGTTGGGTACGATACCCTAGTCATAGTTTTGAAGAAGTTTGAATCGTTGAACCCAGGTTTGAGAGTGTGCTGCCATACGGATGATAAGGGTCGTTTTTTTTCGTGGATATATTGTGATCGGTAAGTAGAGAAGCAAATAATCGCAACTTGACTCCTCCTTGTCAGTCGTATCAGCAATAGACACAACAGTGACAGCTCGCGGAGTCTGACCTCATCTCGCCTGGACACGCCATCTTCGTTTCTGGAGCTGTGATATACATTAACAGTGTTAATCTCCCGCTTTGCAGGGATGTGTCGACGATGTCGACGCTACCCTTGTCGGAGCCAGCGTCCTACCGTAACATTCACGAAGGTCGTTGTCCAGCTCGCTGGTTGCATCAGCTTCGGCGGGGGCGGATCTCACGTTGAGCAGGAGCTCGCTGGCACGTCGTCCAGCTCGTGCTTGTTGTGTTTGCGCAGCTGCTTGTTGGGCTTCCACCTGTGGGGAGTAGTGCCGCTACTTGTACGGCTTGGTAATGAGCTCACGATCGGGTGGACGGCTTGACTATCAGAGCTCTGCTTGGGTGCATATCTATTGGCTAAAATTAATATTGAGGTGTTTGCTTCAAAATCTCATGATCTTGAGGTTTCTCGTGATAAATATCCATGCAGTATTGCCTTCTTTAGCTCAAAATATGTAGTTAATCCTGGATTATTCAACTTCACAGTAACATAGCTCGGATGCCGTGCGTTCAGTGAGTTTTGATTGGCTTTTTGCACTTAGAAATTGCGATACCAAATAAAAAAATACGCATATCGACTTTTTTCGCAGTGTTGTTAATTTTTGCAAGGTTTTCTTGCTTTTGCATGTATGCGGTGGCTCGTTAACTGATTTCATCACCGGTAACAGCAGCTCCTTCGCAGGCACTGATCTCAAATGGTATTAAGAACAAACTCGTACATGTATTGTAATAAAAGAGTTGCATACTGTAATGTTTCGGAGTTGAAGATATATTTGACCTGCCATTCGTAGAGTATTTCTATCAGCATGACATCCGAAGCAGCGAAAGTGATATATAGTAAAGTCCTCGACGAAGATATTGAACAATAAAATTTAAAGTGTGGCAATATTATAGTATAAATTGCTCCAAAATTGCAATCTTTATTATTGCTAAACACAGACTCCAATTCTGCATGCTTGTCATCATCGAACAAGTCAGGCAAATCCTCTCAGTCTCGTAACTACATCTCATCAGCAACAGCACAGCCTCCACGCGGGCCCCAGTCGGATCGGTCGCAAGACAAACTATACGTGAGACTCACTGCGTCTCCTTCCATTATAAGCACCGACAACTAATATCAACACACAAAAGTGCAAAAACACACATACATTGACTCCCATAGATTGTTACGTGTTCGGGTTCTTGCTCTGTGTCTTCCTTCTATCAAATAGCTCTCGGTTTGTCTTGCGACCGATCCGACTGCGACCCGTGTGGAGGCTGTTGCTGTTGCTGCATCTGCTGCTGGAGGAGATGGTCGCTGGGTGAAACGGCGGATCGCTGCTGTTGCTGCTGTTGCATGAGCTGCAAGTGGTGGTGGAGCGCTTGATGCTGCATCTGATGCTGGTGAAGCTGTTGGGCTTGATGCTGCTGCTGGGCTTGGTGCTGCTGGTGATACTCGTGCTGCTGTTGCTGTTGCATCTGCTGCTGGTGATGCGGCTGAAGCTGGTACTGTTGGAGTTGCTGGTACTGCTGAGCCTGTTGCTGCTGCTGGTACTGCTGGGCTTGCTGCTGCTGTTGAGCTTGAGCCTGTTGCTGCTGAGCTTGTGCTTGTTGATGCTGCATCACATTGTTGTACCGCGCCATGTTGGCAGCCATGTCCAGCGCTTGTTGTCGAGCTTGCTGGGCCTCCTGAAGAGCTTTAGCTGCTGCGGCCGCTGCGGCTCGCGCTCGAGCAGCTTCTTCCTCTGCGCGCTGAGCTCGTCGCAGTAGTTCAGCTTCTTCAAAGCGGATCTGCGGCGAGTAGTTCCACATCTGCTGCTGGGCTCGCGGGTCTCCAGCGTTTGAGACCGCCGACGAGGTGGAAGACGCCGAGCCACTGCGTGACAGCGCAACAGCCATCTGCGCGGATGTGTTGGTATACGTGGCCATACTTGACGCGCTTGACGTCATTTTCTCGCTTGGACTGGTACGCGCCATCGTGGCCGACATCGTAGAGGACGCAGGCATGCCACTGACCAACGCAATCGACGCTGTTCCCGCACTTTCAGCACTGCTGGCGTTTGCATCATAGTAGTGACTTGGCTGCATCTGGCGCTGCATTTGCTGCTGCTGTTGATGCATCAAGGGCGACTGATGACCAGGAGTTGAAGACCTGTGTTCAGGTGACGGCACATTCAGAAGACTCGACATGAGACCCATACGGTTATGCTGAGCAGGGACAGAAGACCTTCTCGGCAACAAGTGGGCCGTCGGACTTGGATCTGAGACTGGAGATCGTGCCAACTCAGCAGAAGAAGAAGGCATCGCCCGCGCATGCTCGACACGGAGCGATGGCTGCTGCTGGTCGATCTGTTGTTGCTCGCGTTGCTGTTGCTGCTGTTCGCGTGGT
This sequence comes from Phytophthora idaei, assembly GCA_016880985.1. Taxonomy (NCBI): domain Eukaryota; phylum Oomycota; class Peronosporomycetes; order Peronosporales; family Peronosporaceae; genus Phytophthora; species Phytophthora idaei. The sequence goes on from QOKR01000362.1 coordinate 37,717, forward strand.
GAGTCTTGCTGTCGAATTACCATCGACCCGTGACCTCGAGGAGTCGAGTCATCTCGTGGCGACTCTGACTCATTCAGAATGGACGAGAACGACATTCGACTGCGAACAGGCTGCACGGGGGGCAGCGCAGGCGGTGCCAGTGCTTCACGTCCTTTGGGTGCGTTATCTTCCGTTGCTGGCGTTGTAGTCGTGGTCGTGGTATCTTCAGTCTTCACACCCGTAGAAGCAGGTGCAGGTTTCCACGACTCCGTTTGTCTGCTAGCCTCCATCGGCATGGAACGAGGAGGAGCCAGCGGAGGCTGGTTCGAGCTGTTCGCCGCAATACCCTGCGGGGTCGAACTAACGTGTCCACTTGCTGCATTGCTCATCATCGCCATACTCATCATCGAACCATGCGATCCCATCTGGCTTGAGACGATCCCAACATTGGCCCTAGCTGTCACGACACCTCCCTCCGTCGAGCCATTGCCACCAGAATCCACTTGCCTGTCAAAATGCTGAGCGTGTGTTGGCGACAGTTGCACAGCACCAGCCATGGCTTGCGAGTGTTGGTTCTGCATCTGCGGCACCGATTGATACATACCGCCTGGGTGTCCCATCTCCGCGAAGGAAGCTCTCGCTTGCTGTTGCTGCTGGATCTGCAGCACTTGACTGTGCGTCGGAGTCTGAGCGTGACCCTGGAGTCCCATTTGCTGCGCTTGCATCGACACATGTTGCGGAGGTACTTGATGCTGTTGTTGTTGCTGTTGCTGACGCGAGAACTGATAAAGCCGCTGTGCATTCGCGGCATTCATCTGGCCTTCGTGATACGAATTATTGTTGTTTCCCTCTCCTTCCGACGTCATCCCCTGCGATTTCTGCTGCTGCTGGAACTGCATGATCTGCAACTGGTGCTGCATATTCAGCAGCTTCAAATAACGCTCCGGGTTGGACGCTGAGTTCATCATTTCGCGCGATTGCTGTTGATCCTGATGAGCCTGCATAGCAAACTGGTTCGCCGAAAGCTCCGACAGCACGTTGACACCGTGCATCCCAGGCTGCGCTGCACTTAGCGCAGCCTGGAACGACATGTTCGGATCACTGGCGTTCATAGCCATTGACCCACTCGGCATTCCCATAGACATACCTCCAGAGAGCTCAACCGAGCGTCCCATCTGTCGCAACGTACCGCTCATCAGGCCAGCGGCGGCAGACCGAGGCGAGACAGCGACACTGCCACTTGCCACTCCAGACGCCCCGGCAGCTCCCTTACTGCCTCCACTGGCCGCCGCATTTTCAATCCGACGCTTTAGGATATCTTGCAGGTTCAGGCGGTTCTTATAGTTCTGGTAGTAGTTCTTGATCTGTGCAGCGGTCTTCGTCGGGATATTCTCCGTCAGCGTTGCCCAATCCTTACCATATTGCTAGTAAACAAAGCATACAACAAGCCATTACGGTCAGTATTTACCCGCAGCAGAAGATAAGCATTCAAAGCAGCAGAACGTACCGAGAAGTACTTCAAGAAATCCGCTTTCTCTCCTTCCGTCCACTTCTGCACCACACGTTTCGCAGGTGCTGCATTCGCGCTGCTATTAACTCCAGCATTTGCTGATGGAGACGACGTCCTAGCGTTAGTGTGAGGCGTTGAGCCGCCGCTTGAGCCTTTTTTCACTGCCCCTGTTGTAGGTGCAGTGATCGATACCGGAGCTGTCCCTGCTGCCGCCGAGTTTGACGCCACATTGATCTTGGGAGATGCGGTGGTGGCATTCGTCTGGTTGTTTCGTCGTGGTCCTGGAGTCGCACCTCCGCTTCGACTCGATTTCTTTCCACTTTGCGCCGCCTTTTCATCTCGTGGAACTGAAATGCGAGGAGTGTTACGGTTGCTTGACGAACCACTTAAGGTCGACGAAGAACCTGCAGCACTTTTCTTCCTGTGGCCTCCACTTTTCTCTCCACCTGATTGGGCAGAAACTGGCGCGGACGTGGGAGTTGTTGCCGCTGCCGCCGCAGTTCCTTCCTGCATTTTCTTGAGCTTCCGTTGCTGCTTCAACTCTTTCTTCGTCAAGTGAGTCCCACCATTCTTCGGGTTTGCAGTGGACCCTGCCGACTGACTCTGCTGTTTAACCTTCGTAAAGTCTTGAGAAGCGCTAGTAGAAGTAATCCCCGTAATCACACCAGTAACAGATTCAAGCTCCTTGCTTGGCGTTGGATACTTCTTCAGACGCTCCTCAATCGACAGAGTTGAGACTTCATAGCCCGTACTGTACGAGTTGTCAGTGAACAGCGATGCATAGTCGACCAGGAACGGCCGTTGCTGTCCTGCAATGAACTGCTCCAGCTGCTGCGTGTACAAGTTGAACTTCTCCTCGTCCGAAGCGTCTGAATCTCCCGAGTTGATAACGTCGTCCAGCTGCACTCCAGAGTCTGGCACTGACGGGCGAATACATGGCGTGTGGTCTGATCCAGACACCATATCCAACGCACACTTTCCTTCAGCACTATCCGTGGCCTTTTCTGCGCTGCTAGTCGTCATGTTACCATCTCCCTCTGCTTTCGTCTTGGAGCCACGCAACAAGCGCTGAGCACCCGCCGAGTTAAGAATATTGTCAGAAGCTTGATGCGAGCGAAAGTTCGATGGGTGGAGCAACAGCTTCGCTACGTGCTGCGGGAATTGCACACCAAGGCAAATGGCTGCACACGCTGACAGGTTCCAACAGCTCCAGGTATTCTTTGATCCCGCTCCACGACGCCGTAATTGCTGCTCTCGTAGCAGCGCCTTGTAGTCCGCAACTTTTTTGGTTCGGTAGTAGAAGGCAATAACATCTCCAGTCGTCTTGTTCCTCAAGTAGGATGAGATTCGCGGGAAGTTCTTGGGGAACTGCAGGAACTTATCCATGTAGATACACTTCTCCAGGTCATTCCACGGATTCACCTTCATCTCGGCCTTTTCTTTCAGCTTCAAGTCCGTCACTAGCCCATCAGCCATGCAGCTTTGACCATTGACGAAGCGAGTAAAGTACCGTTGCTGTCGCTCTGCTGGGGTAATCAACATGTCTGGAATGACTGTAGAAAGGGCGTTTTTAAGTCGCTTCTTTCTTACTTCCTGGTCCAGGAGAGCTTGTGCCTTCGCTTGTTCAATCTTCTCCAAGTCGTTATTCTCCAAGTCAGCACTGGAATTGTTCGTCAATCGAGACGACGTTCGCACAATTGTCCCTTCCCCAGCAGCTTCAGCGGCCTTTTCAGCTGCGACTAACTGCTGCACATGAGGGCTCTGATGATTGGTATTCGTCGTTCGGATAGGTCCACTTTCACCCAAGCTTTTAAGCTTCTGTTTCTGCAGCTGCTTGAGGCGTAACTTGTCCTGCCGTTTCCGATCCTTCTCCATTTTCTTCACTCCCTGTTTCCACGATTTCTTGAGGTCCACATATTCCCGTGCGAGCTTTTTCATGTAGTCATGACGAGCACGATTCCGCATGCGCACTTTCAAACGGACTTCGTCCGAAATCACCGATCCGCGATCAATGTTTTCCTGATAAAATGCATAGTCGCTGGGTTGGTGATAGATTTTGGTCGCCAATTGGCCTTGCTCCAGTCGCTTCGGGAGTTCGTCGTTAGCAGCCACCGATTTGCGTAGATTATCCGAGAACACGTCCGCTAGCAGCTCCACGAATCTCGAATCCACTGCAACCTTCACTGGAGACGTCAAAAGAGGCCGATCAGACGACGTGACAGAAGAGAAATTTGGTGAGTTTTCCCCCGCTGTTGGGTCCACTTTGGAGGAGGCTGCTGCAGAATCAAGTTCACCCGTTGACACAATGTCCATATCAACTGGTTCTGAAGAGGACTCCCGCTTTGTCTCCCCACTTGCAACCATTCTCTGCAGCGCCTTCATCTGCTTCTTCACGCCTGCAATGTCTGAATCCAGAACGTCGATCGTGGAGAGAATTTCTTCCTTTGATGGTTTTGTTGGTGCTACGTCATCTTGTTCGATATCACCAGCCTCGGTCATCTTCTGGTCTCCAGCCTCCTCCACTTCATTGGAGACAGAATCCTCAGCACCAGCTGTCTTCGATTGCTTCTCTTGTTCCGGAGTAGGCGTCACTGGAGTCTGAATCTCAAAAACCTCCGCTTCCCTTCTATCAGAAGCATCAGTGACAGCAACTACAGATCCAGCCGCTACATCTTTGACTCCTGGGCGCTGATCATTCGGAGATGTAAGGCTCCCCACGGTCGCTTCACCAGTCTTATCTGCACTTGCATCACCAGACGTGTCGCCTCCTTCAGAAACTACACCCGAGGTGTTCTCTTTTTCACGCGAAGTGTCGTCTTTATGCTGCATTAGACCTTGGCCCCATCCAATACGTGGCCGCTTTGCAGGCTGAGGTGGTGACTGTGCCACGAGCCCTTGGCCCCAGCCCAACCGTGGTCGATGTCGCTTCGTTGGTGTTCCATCTCCGAGAACATTTGGTGATGATGTTTCACGAATTGTATCACTTGGAAGAGGAATATTTGGTAGTGCTGGAGTCTCTTCCCGTGGCCGTGAAGCACGCGCATCGCCTACATCTCGTCGACTGGGCGAAGCGGTCGTAGGTGAGTCTCTGGCCACTTGTGCTCGTTCAGGCATTGGGAATGATCGCAGGGAATGTCTGTCCATCGTGGTGTCCATGGAACCTGCTCGCAGCAGCTCTCTTTTCGTCGCGTCTTCTCTCCTCACATTGTCAAAAAGTCCTCTTTTCCGTCCATCAGAAGGCTTCGGAGGTGATGTCTTTGCAGCAAAAGATGAGGTCGAGCGAGAAGTTTGACTGCCACTAGCATAACCGATTGAACCCCCTTGTCGAGTTTCTGACGACAAGTACTGACCGCGTTCCAGCAGCGTCGAGAAAGACGCTTGACGGTCAAGCCCTGGACGTTCACTTTGCTGTGGCGAATTCTTGTGGGTAAAAGGTGAAGACTCATCTCGCTGTTTATGAAAAATTCCTCGCTTGTCTCCGTGCATAGCCTTCAGCGAAAACTCCGACTCAGAAGCGAACATGGCCTTGCCCTTTTCACGAACAATTCCTTCACGCCGACTACCGTTTGGCAAACCGAACGCCGAAAATGACGTTGACCGAGGTTTACTGGTGTCGCTGTACGCACCAGACGATGGATCCGTTTTGCTGCGCTCAAGTTTAGCCCGCTTTTCGCGCACCACGGGTGAAACGTTGGCTTTTACGGTGTCTTCAGCACGCTTTCCTTCTTGACTGTCTCCCGAAGAACTACTGGGTGGAAAGACTGCCTCGCCATCCTTTGCGTTGGAAGTACTGTCACGAGCAACCGCGCTCTCAATCGTGGGGGAGTAATTCTCTACCATCATTTCGCCCTCCTCAACTTCTTGAGTTTCAGTATCACTGCAGATAACTTCCTTAGGTTTAGCAGCGAGTTCGGTGACAGAATCATCCGTGTTTAGCTCAGCGTGATATGGTTCAGCTTCGCTGAGATTCACCTCTTGGCCTGCACTGCTCTCGTCATCGCCATCGCCACTTTTCATCTCCACATCTGCAGCTACCTGTTTTTCGGATTCCAAATGAACCGGATCCTCCCGTTTGCTCGAATTATCAGCAACATCCTCCATATCAACGTCATCGCCTTTTCTAGCACTAGAGGTTTCCTCCACACCATGATTATCTGGTTGTGGTTCTTGCTCACGACACTCTTTCGCCTCCTGCTTCTCATCTTCCCCAGCAGACAACGAGGTGGAAGCTACTGCAGGCAAATTACTCTCCTTATTGCTGACGTCATCTTTGACATCAGGAGAGTTAGATACTCGTTCATTAACAGAGGATGGCTCCTCCTTGAGCAAGCGCACTTCATCTTCCACCGTGACAGACGCCTCTGAAGACTTCACACCAGATTTCTGTCGCACTTCTCCAGAGTCCGGTGTTTCAGCAGCATCGGATGAAGCAAGAGTAGGAGAGATCTCAGCTTTTGAACTGTGATCGACATCATTATCGGCTTGGCTTTGCGTCTCCCTCACGCCGCCTTCACCTCCTGTTTCCATCGTCCTTTTGTCGTCCTCAATAACAAGTGATGCCTTTCTAGCCGAAGCTGCATTTGAATCGTCGCCCTGGTCTTCAGCAGCAGCAGCATTGCCAGTATCATGCACTTCATCCTTTAACTTCGTAGGATATTCTTCCTTCACAATGTCACTCACAACTGCACGAGGTGCCGCTTGATATCGATCAATTCTCCTCCTCTTTCCGCCTTCATCAACCTCCATCGACGCAGAACGTGAGAGTCCACGGTGCTCCACATCATCCATCGTCCTTCTCGATAACATCTCCCTCCTGTAAAGCGGAGACCTGTCTCCGTACCCATCCTCCGAGACTGCTACCTTCCGATATGACGCATGACTGTCAGCGAAAGGCCGAGGTGGCAACGCGGACGCCGCTCGCCTCATACTATCCGTCATGTCCCGGTCCGCGCTGCCTGTTTCGCTTGGCGTGCGCGATTCCACCGATCTCTCGCTGGTTGTAACGTGGCTTTCCTCGGGCTTCTCTTCGCCTTCCTCCGCACTCGCTGACGGCTCGCTGTCTCTGTAATAGTCAGACGAAATGCTGGAGGCGCGTACGAGCGACGTGGACCTCATGTCTCCCTCTCTCGTTCGAGCACGATAGCCTGGCTCATAGTCTCGCATCGGTCGGTCTCGGTAGCTGCTCGCCATCGCTGCGCTTCCTTCACTGCTGCCTCGGTCTCGACTAATGGATCGGTGATGTGGCAAAGGAGCCGCCGGTTTGTATCGGACTTCTTTGGGGTAGAAGCGGTTGCCGCGCTGATAGTTGGTGTATCGTCCGCCTCCGCGTCCTCCGCCTCTCGGCCACGAGTCTCGCTCGCGTCCACGCTGTCGACTGTCAAAGCTACCTCCGCGTCCTCGTCCTGAGGCATACGGTGGAGCTCCAGCAGTGCGTCCGCCTCGCTCCCAGTTGGCGAACGTACGGTGGCCTCTGGGCGAGAAAGATCTCGAGCGTGAGCGGGATCGAGAGCGCGGCGGAGACTTGGGGGAGCGCGGAGAGTGCGATCTGGAGCGGGACTGCGTGCGTTGCGAGGCTCTAGAGGGCGAGCGGGAGACTGAGCGTCCTCTGGAGCGCGAGAAGACGCGCTCTCTCTGGTATGGAGCTCCTCCGGCGCCTCCTTCGTAGCTCATTTGCTGGCGCTTGAAGTAGCCGCCGCGCCCGCCTCCATTGCTGCTGTAGGGCCGAGGGAAGCGGCTACGGGGCGGCGAGCCGCTTCGCCACTGGTGGCTCTGGCTGCTGTAGGCCGGGGAGCGTCCGGACTCCAGAGACTGGCGGTCCATTGAACTACGGGACGACGAATTGAGCTGGATGATGCGGCCTCTGGGCGGTAGCGCTTCGCCAGGCTCGGGCGACGAGGCTCTGGACGAGTCCTCGGCCATCTTCTCTACACTGAGAGCCTTTGTCTTGCTTGTTTCTCCTCTCGGCGGGGCTGGGGACGGCCTTCTCGCGTGGCGCGCTCTTATAATGGAGGCAGCGCCCGCTGGAGGCTGTTGCGCAGGATTTGCATATGCCGTAGCACAGGATTGCACCGGCCGTTTTCTACACGATCACGTTCGCTCCCCTGTCGCTCCAGTGTCCATCCAGGTGTCTGTCTCGTCCAATAGAGCAGCAAGCCACGAGATCTCTAAACTCTAATGGAGCGCGCCTTGGGGGAGCCGGGGCTCGTGCTGTGCGGCGTCTGCATGGACAGCGAGGAGCACGAGGAGCGATGGCTGTCGCTGCGTAATGGAGACGACCAGGCGCTGCTGGTACGTGACGTTTGCGTTCGCCCGCGCTGTCCACGGCTGCAGGTGCGCGGTCACTTGTGTGTCAATCACATTCTGGAGCTGGAGCTCGCGTGGCAGGGCAACTACAGTGTGCGTGCGTGCCACGGATGTCGTGTCAGTACGCTTCAGCTCTACAGCGAGAAGCGCGACGTCTGGTTCATCCTGGCAGCCAACGAGTACACGACCACCACACATGGCGTCGAGCGCCGCGTCAAGACCCCGTTATCCGCCCCCTTGGTCGCTTCCGACACGCCCGTACGTATTGGGGCGGCTGGGAAGAGGCCACTTGGGAAGCGGCCGAGTCTTCGACGCAAGTCCAGTCGATTCATCAAGCAGCACGTGCAGAAGGAGCAGATGCTCGCGCTCGAATGGAGCTTGGGCAACTTGCCGCTGGAGAAGAGCAAACATCTCTGGAGTGACAATCGCAAGCGCGTCGAAATGGAGAAGGACCCGGAGGCCTACTACTCGGCTATAAAGCCACCGGCGAAGGAAGCGCCCGATGCCAACACACGACCGGAGCCCCAGGATATTTTCTGCGCCACACTGGGATGCAGACGTTTTGCCAAGACTGGCAACCGATGTCGCTTCCACTCGTCCTCGCCGCTCGTGTTTGTCAAGCCCGTTGTCGAGGCTAACGCGGCCAGTGTTCCGGCAAAGTGAAATCAACAAGTACAAATATGAAGGCGTACGTGCGCCTGTTGGCCTATGGTTGCTTAAGTTATGACTCGAATTCGAGAGAAATACCGACATGGTGTACAACGATGCCAAGATGCGCAGGAAGAAACAGGAAACGAATTGCAGTGAGGGTGGCCAAATGAGTGACTGAGCCATAATTTCATTTGATTGTCGCTATCTGCGTCCACCTTTCGAGTACCTTGTCTTTTATCAATTGCTCCGACTGCAATACATGGTTATTCCTTCTTCGGCTGGAAAGTTTCTTTCATGGGCAACGGAGGCCAGTTTCAAATGACAGAGGAAAGTGTACGAAAGTGATTTATGGAATGCAGATACCTACAAGAACATGAACAACGCGGTGGCAACGGGACCTCAATATGCAGCAATGGCGTGGATGTCTCCACTCCTCACCATTCAACGGCGACGACGCTGACGCTGTCGCTCGCGGCGGCTGAAGCCTCCTCCAAACGCATTGCCGCCACCGAAGCCGTTGCCACCGCCCGATGCAGCCCCTCCGAAGCCCAGTTGCCCTCCAGC